>JH720185.1:18149-70164 GCA_000231845.2 Tetrahymena malaccensis 436 | reverse complement strand
CTTTAAATATAAGAATAAATAATGAATTAAATAAATATGAAGGAGAAACATGGTAAAAAAAGGATGGCTTTCGTTAGTATTTTAGTTGTGTTGTGATGAGTGAGTAAAGAAATTCGTTATTTTTTATTTGGTTAGTAAGTAAATAAGTAAGTTAGTTAGTTAGTTAGTAAATGACAAGCTGGCTTGTTTAATTAGCTAATAACTAAGTCAAAAGCTTAATTTAATCAATAAAATAATGCAAGCTAATTTTTTAAATTTTACACTAAATTTCCAAAATTATAAATATCTTAAAAATTAATATTTAACTTTGAGATTAAATTTTTTTATTATTTCTAAATTAATAAAAGAGAAATAAAATTATATATTAATAATGATTACAAAATTATTTCTTAAAATATGATAAAATAATATATTAAAAATAATAATAATTGCAGCATAAATGATTATTTATTATTTATTTAAAAAATAAAAATTTGCAAAATCTTTATATTTAAAAATATAAAATTAATTTAATAAAATTTAATAAAAATCTAAACTAAATTAATTTTTAAATACTTACTTTAAATTTATTTCAATAATTTGAAACATTTTAATTCTATATAAATGTTTCATACTATTTATTTCTATTTTCTAGATATTTTTATTTAACTCTAAGGGAATCATTGATTTCATTTATTCCATCTTTTATAAACACCACTAGAATACATTAGGATTAGATTCCACAACATTTGAAATTGATTTAATTTATTTCATCTATAATTCATTTGATACGTATTTTTTAGGATTAGATTCCACGATATCAGAAAGACTAGCTCTGCTTAATCTATCCCAAACAACTAAGAGTTTTATAAATTTAAATATTTCTGTATCTTTCTTAATATTTATTTATTATTTTTCAAATGGCTAATCAAATTTATTTGATGTTAAAGGAATAAATGTTAATCCTTCTTTTTTATTGAGCTCTAAGTAATTATCAATCAAACATAGTATTAAGCCAACAGAATAAGAATCGGACTAAAATTAACAATATTAAATTAAATTATAAAAATAAAAAAATAATTACTTTTTTAGAATAAATCCTATTTTCATTCTCATTTTTAGTTAGAATTTCTGGTGCGCTATAAGTCAAATTACCTATATCCTAAACAATAATTATATATATTAATAATAAATTTATTTATTTTTTTATTTACATCTATACTTTCAATAGATTCTGAATTTCCAAGTTAAGCTGATAATCCGAAATCACCTTTTTATTAGAAATATTAAATTAATTTACAAATTAGAAAGATAGATGCTTATTACAAAGCTTGATTTCAGGTTGGTTTCCATCTAAACAGACTAAAAAATTGTCAGGTTTTATATCTCTATGTATTATATTAAAGCAATGAATATAATTAACACAGTCTATTACTTGATTAGCAATAACTTATTTATCTTCATTACTAAATTCACCTTCTTCTGCTTTTCTTTCTATGTAATCTTGTAATGAACCTTTTTTAAAATAAATCACAAAATAAATTTATAACACATCTTATATTTAAAGTTTAAAAATTGTTGATGATTATCTAATATGCCACATAAAGTTACTATGATCCATAAATAAAATTTAGCCTCAATTAAATTAAAGAAGACCATTTTTAAGATAATGTTGAAATTAAACAAAAAATTTACATGAACATTTTTCTAATTCGAAAACAACATATTTTTCAGGTGCTGTGACTTTTTCTATGATATAATTATCATATAACTAGACTACTAATGGTTCCCTCAATTTTTTCATAATTGTGATTTCGTTTTCGATAGCTTAATCATCAACAATCTTTTGAATTTTTAGAACTATTTCTTTGTTATTTAAATTAGCTTTTTTTGTAGCTAATACCATTCCATAGCTTCCAAAGCTAAGAATTTGGAAGTTATTTGCATATTTTTTGTCTTAATATAGACTTTTTAGTAGCTTGGATAATACTTCTACTTCTGTAAACTGTTTAGTCTTATCTTTATCCTTTACTTTCTTATCTGTGTTATCAAGTAAATGTTATGCATATTCCTCAAATTAAGTTTCATTTGGCTTAAATAAAATAATTAAGCTAAATAGAGTATTATTTATAAAATTTATACCATATTTCTTTGAGGCTCATTAATTCTATTAAATATTTGCTATGCTTGTTAAGGTATTTGCTCCTATTAACGTAAATAATAAATAATGTTTGACTTCTAAAAATAATATTTTTAGCATCTTATAATAAAATTATAAATAATTTATTAATAAATAAATTCTAAAATTATATTGCAAAGTAATTTTGTATGATTTACCATATATAAAATTAAATATTTTGATATAAGTAATGAATTAGATTAATAAGAAAAAAATAAAGTTTGAAATATGCTTATAACCTCTAATATCATAGAAGTGAGTGTAAATTTCAATGGTTTTCCATGAAGCTTAATAAGATCAGAAAGAAGATCTCCTGCAGTTGTTCTTTCTAAATAGCTTTGTTTCAAGCAAATCTATGCTATTTTATAAATATTCGATTTTCTATTTATCTAATATTTTGAAGCTATTCCTTTTCCTTAATGGATCTCTGCTTTTGTATCTTTAATCCAATCTCCACTTAGCTCATTGAGGTTATCTAGTTCTAGTAAAACTAGACCTAGGGAGTACAAATCCGACTTTTTAAAATATCTAAATTAATTTGAAATAAAAATGATTACTTTAAATACCTAAATTCTGGACTGTCCTTTTTCAACTTCAGGAGCGAAGTAGGTATCTGTTCCTTTCTATAAAATAAATGAAATATAAAGTTTTTTATATAAATACTTTCAGTTTACCTTAGATAGGGAGAAACTTTTTGATTTTGTTACTGCAGAAGCAAAACCCAAATCACCTAAATTAAGAATAATTTATAATTAATATAGTTAGTTAAAATAAGAATTCCTTACATATTTTGATGGTAAATCCATAAGTTTCAGAAGGACAAACTAGATAATTCTAAGGTTTGATATCTCTATGCATGATGTTTTTAACATGAAGGTTATTCAATCCTTCTAACATTTGAATAGCTATTATTTCCTTTATTTCATTAGGGGGTGGTGTCTATTCTTTTCTTAAGATATTTAGGAACTGCTTAAAATTTTCTTTTTATAAAAATAATAGTTAATAAATGGCAAATTAAATAAATTATTAAGTTTAAATTAATTTTTAAAATGTAATTATCTTTAAAAGATTTAATTAAAAATTAATTAATTTTGTAATATTTATGAATAAAATGGAGATTTTTAAATATTTTAATTAAATTTTTATAGTTTACTTTTATGTTTTAATAAATAATTAATATTTAAAATAATACAATTATTTAATTTAAATATTTTTTGTTAATTTTTTTAATAATTTATTATTATTTTTAGTAGAGATATCATAAAATATAGATCAATTAAAATTCTAGAAAATTTAATGAAAATACCTTATAAAATACAATGAAAGCAAATTAATATAACATTTTCTGAGGAGAATCATAAAAATTAATAATAAAAAGGATAAAATTAAAAAATTTCTATTCAATTTTATAAATTAATATAATTGAATAAATAAAAATGTAATTTTTACTTCAGAAATTTAATAATACTCTAAAAAGACTGACAAAAGAATAAAAGTCTAATTTTTATAATTACTGTTTGCCTTAATTGGTAAAACATATAATTAAATATTGTTTATTTAATCTTCTAGAATTTTTAATTAAGGAACCTTCTAATTTCAATGGTAATCAACCAAAAAAGCTCATCTTAAGGTAATTGCAAAAATTAATTAAAAAATAAAAATATTTATTTTAAATAATTTCTTTGTTATTTTCTAAATTAATTAAATTCTATTATTTTGTTCAAAGCCAAACCTTAAAAAAATTTCTTAGTTTGGTATATTGAAGAAATATATTATAATTTTTTGATTAATTAATATTCTAGAAGGTTTAATTAAGAAACATTTAAAAATTCATTGAAAATTAATCAAAAAGCATTTTTTTGGGGAATAAGTAAAAATAAATTAAAAATAATAAAATTTATAAAATTAAATATATCTATTATATTTTCTAAATTAATTAAATCTGCTTAGCGCAAATCTAATTTTTTTCTTCAAAGTTAATTAAACCCCAAAAAAAAAATTTGAAAGAAAATATAAATGTCGATTTTTACAATGAATAATTGTCAATCTTAACAAGGGAAGCAAAAATTAATAATATATCAAGCTTTGTTATCCTTTTTGGCAGTATATCAAAAATATGGGGATTTAAAAAAAATGGATGAAAATTTTAATCTTGTTTACACTCGCAAAGCTCCATTTCCATCACAGAAAAGGACTTCTCTTCTGTTTAGATAGTTTTTATATTACCATATTCATCCTCTTCATCAACTTCTTCCATTAAATAGAAGCAATCATAGACATTGACCAAAAAATCAGATTTACTAAACTTCTCAAGTATTTCATATTCTTTCCTCAATAATTCGATGCCATTCTTGTCCTCCTATTTAGTACAGGGTAAGAACTTAAGGGCAACAGGACGTTTTTACTGTGTATTTTCAGCCTTTAAGACCAGGGCATAAGCACCATTGCTTAGGTATTCAAAATTTTAGAAATATTTTTTTTGTTTGAACATCAGTTTGATTAATTCTCGCAACATTATTTTTTAAATCTGGCATTCTTTAGAGATTTTTTCAGAGATAGTTTAAACTAACTTGTTTTGTTATGTTAAAGACATTTTACTATTCGCTCACGCTAGGTGATTAGGTGGTTTGCTGGGTTACTAACTTACTAAGAGTAGGTTTTGGGGTTTGCTTTTTTTACTAAAAACAGTAGTTTTTATTTAGAAGTGAAATTTATATATGCAGAGTGATTTTGGATAGCACTATTTATAGCGATTAATGACAAGTAATTAGATTAATTTAGCTAAGAAGAAGTTTTGATCAATTTTGAAATATACTAACAACTTTTAAATTTAATTTTTTTATTTTGAATATATGAAATTATTTAAAATAACTAAAATATTTACTTTAATAAATAGATTTATAAAAAATATGTACAAAATATTTTATTTATTAAATCAACTAAAATATAATATTATATATATACAAGTATGTTTAAAAAAAATAGCCAGACTTTTTGACAAAATTTATACATCAAAGCTTTTAATCTACTTTATTAAATAAAAATTTTTAAATTTTCTTATACAAAAAATTAAATAATATCTATTATTTTAGTATTTAAAATTACATTTTTTTCGTTAAAAATAATTAATAAAAATAAAAAATTATTTTATCAAAAAAATAATTAGTATCAAATCTATTACAGAAATAAATTGTTTAAAAATTAAATTAATTTTATATTAGATAATTATTTATTCATTCATAAAAAAGGAATATTCTGCTATTGAATAAAAATGTTGATTGATATGAATAAAACTGACTTAAAAAATAAACTATTTAAAAATTGTAAAATAAATAAAATAAAAGCTGTATTTTATGAAAATAATAAAGTTATTACATTTATAACTTATTAAATAAGCATGAAGTATGATATTAAGGCTTTTAAATAGCTAAAAAAATAATATTTTTGGAGCTTTAAAGTAAATTACTTAAATAAAAAGTATAGTACTATTAAATATTTATTTAAATTATAAATCTATTATATTAAAGTCAATCAAATTTAAAATTTAATCAGAAAAGAAATAAATTTCTTTTATAAAAAATCAATTATAAAAATAGAATCGTAGTCAAAACAAAGACAATTTGAAAGATATTTATATAATTGTTAATTGTCCAATATTTCTTTTATTATTTTGTTATTTAAAAACTTCGCTATCTAAATATATAAATAATAGCTTATGATATTAGTATTAAATTAAAATATTAAATTTAATTTATATTAAAAATAAATCTAAGTTATTATTAGTAAAACCTTATTTATTGTTTATTTACTTTCATTAATTTAGTTGTTAATTCATGATAATTGTGGCTTAGTTCTATGATTTTTTTTTTTTATCTTAAGAAATATTAATCTTTTATTGAAGCATATTTGATAGTTTATTTTTGAATTCTTTGCTTCTACTTCAAGAATGAGTCACACTTACTTAATTTATAAAAAAGAAATAAAGAATACCTCTATATTTCCGAACAAAAAAAACAATAATTAGTGTAAAGTTGTAGTAAACATGAGTAGCCAGATAAATTATTAGTTAAAGTTTATGTTATAATATTTAAAATTAATGTCTAAAAAAATTAAATTATTTAGTTTTTGCAATTAACTGTTTAATGAATTGTTACATTTCCTTAAAATTTACTTTTTTTATTTAAAAAAAACACATTCATATTATTCTTAATTCAATTTTTTGTCTAAAAAATTACATAAATCCACTAAGATTGTTAAAATTTATTGTAAATATTTATTTTTAAGTAAATAATTTGAAATATGCAAATAAAATTTAAAACTATTAATTTGTCTTTCTATCAAAAGTTTTATTTTACAGATGTGAAGACGTAATCCATAAAAATTACATTACATATTTTTTTTATTATCTAGCTTAAGTATTTTTTTTTTATAACAAGAAATATTGTTTTTTAAGTAGTTGATCAGATTTTAATGATCAGTTAATTACAATATCTAAGTGAGAGAACTATGGCTGATAGATAATTTGAGGTTGGATAATTTAAGTGTAGATAAGATTTTATAGTATGTAAACTTTTCTTTCGTAAATCATCATATTCATTATGTCAAAATTCTCAACATATGAACATCTAAAATCAGTCAAGTAATTAGCATTTTCAAAAACTTTCTAATCAATAGAAAAAAAATCATTTTGATTAATATAAAGCTTTTAGAGGTAGATTAACCCTGTAAATATTTAATCTAGCATGAAATTACTAACAGATGCTATTTAAATATCTAAATAATAAAGAGATTTGCACTTTCTTATTACTTTAAGCATTTCTTCTCCACTAAAATTAAAGTCATTGCTAAGCACTAGAAAGGTGAGAGTATTCAAGTTATTTGAAATTAAAATATCGCTTGTTTGAATAAAATTTTAGGCAGCAGCATTAGATTTATGGATAAGACTTTTTAAATTTGTAAACTTTTTTACTTCTAGCAGCTCTTTATTTATTTATAAGTCTATTTTTGATGTAACTGCGTATTAATAATAAATTATTTTCATATCTTCTAAAATTTCAGGGTTTTGTTTCATGATTATTCTAAATTTCAATAAAATTAAAAATTCAACAATATTCTGATATTAATACTCTTGAGACAGAGAGTCTACCGATTTCAAACTCCAAATATTTTCAGCGTTTTGCTTTCTTGCATCTGCAGTTACTGAATTATTAAAGTAGAAGCTATAAGGAAATTTGAAATAAATATATTATAGTTTATGCAAACTGCTTATAGCATCTATAAGTTGTATACTTTGTTCTAACAAGATGTTTGAATATATTACTAATGATAATTCAAGAAGTTAATCTTTAAAGTAAGTAATCATGTCAGCGAGATTTAATACTGTGTTTTCTGATAAGAATTTCTTTTCTTCTGGAAGAGTTAGTTGAATAGAAATCAAATTTTCTAGCTATTTTACATATTTAACAAATTATTAAAAGTCATTAGCGCTGAATTCTATGCTTTCTAAATCCAACCTTATTTCTTTTAGTTGTGGCATAAAAGGGAAAAATGAAAAAAATTCAACACAGTGTCCTTATTTAAATTAGAACTGCTCAAGCTGTAAAACTTAAAGGTTTGAAAAATTTCTCATTATCGAACTGAATTCTTTAATGTTAGATGGCTTCAATATTTAAGAATCAATATAAATAAAGTTTTCTAATTGATTTGACAAACTCTAGAGTTGCTTAATATTTTTTACGCTGTTTTCGGGTCTGATTCTATTGCTGCTTATGTCCAAACCTAGTTTTTTAAGATTTTTCATCTAAACAATACTTTGAATTAGAAGCTCAAAGAAACCCTTTTCTAAACCTAAATTTTGAATTCCTATTTATAGCTCTTCTAATTAATTTATTTTAGAAAGATCTTTTGCTATAGCAAGCATATTCTTCTGAATATCCTTTTAATTAAATTATTTCAGATTTATTTAATTTTCTGTCTACTAGAATTCAAAATCCAAAAGCTTCAAATTGGGGAGAGTCAAAGATTTTTCTTTGAGCAACAAAACAAATTGCATCAAGCCAAAAAAGTTTGAAGATTTAACTTCATTCAAGTTTTACCTAAATGAAATAACTTTTAACTCTTTTAAAGGCTGCAACATTTTATGAAGATATTTTTTGATTGTCTGCTCTTCATCTCTTTCTGATTTCTCTTGAATCTAAATTTCAGTAAATGTAATTGTTTCTAATGTATCCTGATATTAAGGAATTAAAGCGTCTATCACAAAATCTAAAACTTCTTTGATCCTTGAATTAGGGTTGCTCTTCTCCTTTTGAAATTTAATATCAATTGAAATCTCCAATTCTTTTATTCTAGGAATCCTCTTAATGAATCTAGAAAAATAATCGAACTCTAAGCATCTACCTTCGCCTTAAATATTGAGTTTCAAGACATTTATTTCGCTTTCTTTTTTTCTAGTATAATTCCTAATGTCAAAAGCTCTAGTAGTCGAGTAGGAAAGGGAGTAATCCACTATGCTAGAGTAAAAATAATTCCAATTTTGATAGTAAAACATACTTTTTTTTCTGCTTCAAATTTTTTATTTTTTTTGAATATTTAATTATTATAAATATTTTCTTTCCAAATGAGCTTTTAAATATATTCGTTTATTATGTTTATCAATCTATGTTAAATATTTGAAATTCTAACTCTGATCTGAACAGTAAAAATTGAATAAATTATATTCGCTTTTAAATGATAAATGATTAACATTTTTATTTAAAAAAATATTTTTTTTTAATTTTGAAAAACAAAATAACATTTTTTATTTCATAAAATTTACTAAAATAAAAATTATTTTAAATTTATTTTTATTTAAATTTTTGATAATTTCAATGAAATTGATTTGCATTTGAATTTTGAAATGAACAAAAACTATTTTATATTTCTAGTAAAGTTTAAAGAAATTAAAAGTGTCAAAAAATTTCATCATAAAATGTTTTATGAATTGGGATAATATTTAACTTGATTTTTTTTAAATTTCTTGAAATTTTAACTAAGTAAAAGAAAATTATTTTATTTTAAGTTAGAGTTTTTTATGTAAAAAGTTTAATTAAATCTTTTCTGATTAATAGTTAATTGCTTTTGTTTTTTTTTGCGATAAACTAAATTAATTTAAGCAACATATCTTTAGAAAAATATAATTTAAACAAAATAAAATCCAATTTATTTATTAAATTGTATAGGACTCCAGTAATTTCAATTCTTATGGATGATGAAACCAAATAAGAATTGAACCTGTATGTATAAATTGAATATTTAATAGAAATGCTTTTTATTAATTTTTGTTATAAATAATTGTTATATGATTGTATTTCTATTAAAGTGTAAATTAATTAAAAATGCCAAAAAAATTGTCTTTCTTAAATTATGAATCAAGCAAAATAAGGTACTCTGTTTATATTATATTTCTCAAATGTTTTATTAATCATTTCATTTAAAGGTAAAATTTTAGATTTAAAATATTAAATTAAATCATTTTTTGTTTATTAATTAATTATTTTTGTTTTTTTATAAAGAAGCTAAATTAATTTATTCAACATATTTTTAGAAAAATACCATTTATAAAGAAAAGAGAATTCAGATATTTAAAATTTTTATGGATACTGAAATAGTAATTCAACCTAAATGAATAAATTAGACAAATTAATTGAATTATTTTTTATTTATTTTTGTCATATATAATTGTTTATGATTTAAGAATTTAAATATTTAATATTAATATTATATCCTCTAAATTGAAGTATTTCCAAACAATAAATAAAGTGTAATTAAAATATGTTTGAAGGGAAAGAGCTATTTTTGGATTTTAATTAGAAGAATAGAAGCAAAGAAGCAATATATAGAAGATATAATAAATAATAATTATTTGTAAATATTATAAATGAATTTGTTATTTTTGTTAATAGATGGACTAAATAAAAGTTAAGCATATTTGTATTTACCAAATAACAATGTATATAGACTAATTTAGTAAAAAAGCTTTTTTTGATGAGATCTTTATTAGAATTATTTGGTTGGAGTAATAAAGCGATTATTGAAAGTATAGCACACAGTTTTTAAGTAAACTCTAAATAAGCAAATAATTTTATAGAAATATTTTTGAACGAAGTTGAAACGCATAAATTAAATGAGTTGTAAACTTAGCTGTTTATTATGCTGCTTCAATTTATGCGTCTCTTGTGGTTTTAGGAAGTGTTTAATAAATAACCATGCTTTTTTCCCTCCAAAATGTAGCTATGATTTTCTCCCTATTACAGATTAGCAAGAAAGTGCAAGCAAGTTTAAATAGTATTAGTTTGTTTTTAGGGAAAATACCGAAGAAGGAGTTTAAGCTATTTAAAGTATAGATGAAATCAAAATAAATTGCTATAAAATATCAGCTGATTTACAATTTTTAAGCTTTAACTAGGCACCTTACTAATCAGAAATAGCATAATTTCTACCAGTTATTCATCTGAAATATCTAAATTAAGCCGCACACAGAAATTTCGTGATTATACATTCTCATGGAAATTCAACTGATATGGGGCACATGATTGATATTTATTTAGACTTAGTTTAAAATCTTAGGGTAGATTTAATTGCATACGATTACAGCGGATACGGTTTGGCTTCTAATCAAAAGATGGGAGATCAAATGATGATTCAGAATATTCTCAGTGTATATCAATTTGCTGTAGAAGGATTAAAATATTCTTGGCAGCAGATTATTCTTTATGGTTAAAGCATAGGAACTGGTCCTTGTGTGTTCTTAGCTTCAGTTAGAGAAAGACCAATAGGAGGACTTATTTTGCATTCAAGTTTTAGCAGTGGTTTAAAAATCTTTTTTAAGGAAGAAAATAAATTTCTTTGCTCTGATTAAATGAATGAAACATGCTCAGAATAGAGCGATAACAGTTTTTCTTCTAATCTCAGCAATCTTTCAGGTCAAAGTTCACCTGCTTTGAGGGCTTCTTTGTTTGAATAAAACGTACCACCAATGCAGAAACCTTCAAGCTATAAATAAAAGCAAAATTGTTTAAATAAGTATGACTTCTTTCCTAATTTTTAGATGATTAAATATGTAAATTGTCCAATCTATTTTATGCATGGCGATTAAGATTAAGTAGTACCTGTTTCTTAAATGTGGCACCTCATCAGCAATGTTAAACAATCAACACCTTACGTTAAACAAGTATTCCAAGGCGCTGACCACAATACAATTGAAAATGATTAAAGATTTAGGAAAGAGTATTTCTATCGATTACGTTAATATCTTACTTCTGTCCATAATTTATAGAAAGGTAAATCATAAACTGATCTCTTAAGAGAAATGCAGGCAAGCTACTGGGAGAGCTTCGAGCATCTCTACCAGCAAGAATTGTATAAAATAAGTTAAGAGCCATTAAACAGGTTATCAAATGTGTCTTCAAATTAAGTTATCATAGATTTAATAGAAAAGAATAATTACCAATTAAAACACAGTCCTTAGCAAACAGAAAAAAGCAGCTAAAACAGCTTCAGTTTTAATCCATCTAAAAACAAATTTGATAATCATCATAGCCATGGAGTATCTATAAATTCGTAGGAATAACTCAATGAGAACGAAAACATATAAATAATAATACCAAATAATTAAAAAAACTAATAACAATAGTAATAATAATAATAATAATAGATTTCATAATAAAATATCAATTTAAAACATAATCCTGACTTAGTTTAAGAGAGCTCAAACTAGCAATTAATATTAACAGAATAAGAAGAAAATATTTAAAAGAATGACTGAAAATCTTAAAAAAGAAGAAGAAGATCTTAATAATGAGAATTTAAATAAATTAAAGTAATTGTTTTATAATAAATTTTGTAATATAGTTTATCATTTGATATAATTAATTAATTAATTAATATATTTTCAATCCTTGTATATAATTTTTGCCTTGATATTTATGAAATTAATTTTACTTTAAGAAGTTCATTTTTCATTATATTCTAATTATTAATTCAAAAAATATTTTTTTGTGGTAAATATTATAAAGCTATATAAATGAAATTAATTTGATTTAGAAATAAAATCATGCATAAAATTAAAAATTGATTAAGTATACAAGAATGAATACTTATTTCTGTGTCGTCTGATTTGAGATTTCTCAAAAATAATTTATTTATAATTGCAAAAAAAGATATGTTTAAGTGAATGAAATCCTATTAAGATTTAATGATGATATTAATTTTAGTTAAAAATATTAATTTATTTTAATTATAAATTGTTGTTTATTGGCTAAAAAAGATATTTATTATCATTCTTTATGATTTTGCACTATTCTTATAAACCTTCAACTTAATTATATAAATTAACTAATAAAATAAATGAAATATTGATAAGATATATTAAAGACATCAATTTTATTTAATAATATTAATCGTATATTTCTTTAATAAGTAAAAAACAATTTGTTTTTGTTAGGTCTTATTTCAGAATTATCAAAAACAATTAATTAATAATTGCAAAAAATATATGAATTAAATCAATCAAATCTTATAAAAGTTTTTTAAGAAGATCAAATAAACACTGAAATTAGTTAAAATAATTCATTTTTGCAGAATGTATAATTTGAGAATTTTCAGAAATAATTAATTTATAAAGGAACCAAAAACAAGAAAAATCAAATAAAAATACAGCACAAAATGAAGTGTTTAAAACATAACTAAAATAAAAAAAGTAAATACATGACATCTTTTAAAAATATTATATTTTACTTAATTAAAATTTTACTTTGTAATGATTAAATTATAACAATTAAATGATTTTTTTATCTTTATTATAAAATTTCTATCTACAAATTATATGATATAAAAATTTATTCTATGAAAAAAATGTTAGAAGTCTTTGTAATCTTACTCTAAAAATCAAATAGTGATAAAAGGTATAAATTATACTAATAAAATCTATTCAAATATTCAAATTTTAAAATCCTTCAATAAAAGTAAATTTGATTACTTCTCAAAAAGAATTGATAGTAATCGCTTAATTGAATTTTAATTCTAAGATATATTTTAGTTAATCTAAAATAAATATTCTCAAAAATATTTAAGTTTAAAAATTTTATATAAAATTTACAACACCCAAAAACATTTATTATTTTTAAGTTAAAAAATATATAATACATTTTAGTTTTTCTTATCAAATTCATTTTTCATCTTAATCTGGGAAGAGAGAGTGCACGCCTTTGGAAATAAATGGTAAAGAATAGAATTCTGACAATTTAAATTGCAAATGATCTAAGGCAAGAGCTGTTTGGTATTTAATAAATCTATTTTTTTCTTAAGATTAGTCTTAAAAGTCTCCTAAATCTAATTTTGAATGTCTTTTTGACAAATGTGTTAGCACTAAAGCTTTAACTTTTGCTTGCATAGCTATTTAAATGGCTTCTGTTGCTGTGGAATGTCTTGCTTTTTTAGCATGCTCTAATAAGTCATGATTAAATGTACCTTCATGGATCATCAAATCTGATCCTTCGGCTACCTTAGCAAATTCTGGACATGGTCTAGTATCTCCGGAATAGCTTATTTTGACCCCTGATTTATGTCTAAAAACAACACCATATGCCTAAGAGCAATGTATAACTGGAACAAAAATGATTTCTTCAATTCCCAAAGAAGAGAGTAAATATTATTTAAATTGAATTATTGATTTGTCTATATCTTGCTGAGTACTATTCAGATAGTTAATTAATTATTAAGCCCTTACTTTAGCTTTATGCCCTCTATTATCTTCCTCTTCCTCCTCTTCTCCATCATCACATTTTATTTTTTCATCATCCTACTATTTAGCTTCTTCTCTTTCATTTTTTTAACAGCAATTTTCAATTTCTTTACTTTGCTGCTTTTCGTTCTTAAGCAATTCATCATCTTCAGAGGCGTCTCCACCATTTTATTGATCTTTTTATTCTATTTTTAATTCATTTTACTTAATATTCTATCAATTTTATTTAAATATCCCATCAATCTTATTTAAAAGATCAATAAATTTTATTAACATTAAATCAATTTTTATATCATTTTTGAATAAAAATTATTTTATTTAAATTTATTAGTGAACTTTTTATTGTCATTTAAAAATTTATTTTTACCTTATTTTTATTGCTCCAATTCTTTATCATTAAACTCATCTTTTTTGTATTCTTCAAATAAATTTTAGATATTTTCTCCATTAAATTCCTGGAAATAGATAAGCTTGCAGTTCATTTTCTCCATAAAACCGTCTATTGCTGCATACCAAGGAGCCAAGCACCAGGGTAAGGCTAAATACAAAGTTTACTCTTCCTCAGTAAATTGCATATTTTAAAGCTTTTTAGCTATTTCAAAGGCCTTTTACCTCTGATAAACTATTCCCTAAAAACCTAAATAATGATCTGAGTGAGCGTGAGTTAGTATAATAACTTTCAAGTTTCTTAATACTTCTTGGCATTCAGCTTCACCAAATTAATTTAATAGCTAATAATATGTTCCTTCGCCACAATCCAACATTATCCCTTTTTTATAAATTTACTTATTAATAAAAGAACATATTGAAATTATCTCATTTACCTTATTTTAGAGTTTTTTCATACACCAAAATACTGCTGTTGTTTCTAAATGTTGTAGGCATCATGCAAGTTGTTCCTAAAAAATAAACTGAAGGATCATAGTCTTTAGTTTTTTCTTTCAAAAACGATTCCAAAGATTAAAAATGTGCTGATTGAACTTCTTTGATTAGCTCCTTTTTGACTTCTTAAGCTTGAATCTCAAAATCCTCTGTTAACAAATACTTTTTTGTCGAAACTTGCTACTAAATTGGTTGATAGACTTCTTCGTTTTATTTAGCATTAAAAATAAGTTGGTAGTTTTTCTTTGATATTGTTTTATTTTTTAAGAAAGGGAACAATTCGTTCAATTCAAGCTCTAGAAACTCAACCTTGCTCTTGTATGCACTGCTACTTTCACTTATGCTAGGGAAGTTTTCAGAAAACTTGTCTGCAATAATATTAGTAGCTTCTACATGCAAGAAGACTTCTTTAGATACTTTTTAGCTTTTTTCAGATACCTTTGAATCCTTTAAGTGGGAGTTAACAAAAATATGAAGAGTATTCTAATCAAATTATTTTAGAAATTGCTGATAAAGATTAGACTTTAAAATATGAATTGGAGTCATATGAATTACAGCATAAATGCAAGAATCCAAAGTAGACTAATAAGGAATATCCTTAGAATTAATGATGTTCTGCACACATTCTTCTGAAACACAATCAAAAATTAACAGCAACTAAGCAGGCTAAGGATCTTCTAAAACGTCTTATAATTTTATTATTTTACCATTTAATTCAATTTATTTATTTTATTGGAATTCCTTCATCATCTTTCCTGGAATATTGAAAGATTTTAGCTTTTCTTTATTCATTTTGGTTTCTTGCTTAGGGAATTTTACTAAATAGGCCAACACATCTTCGTATGTTGTTTAAACATAAATTGGAGTTATTTCTACATCGCTATCTTGATAATTACCTTCACTATTCAACATTTATCTAGCATCATTGAAGAAACCTTTATTGTCTTTTTATTAGAACTTCTGAGTAAGATATTCATTTGCAATTGTATGGCTTTGAAAATAGTAAAATGGAAACTAAACATCATTTTATAGACTTAAAATAGATTCCATGTCATTTATACCTAATAAATAATTATTCATTCTTTGATTATTTTCTAGCTTGTTTTCCTCAAATCCTACAAATGAGTAAGGCAAGCTTTTTATATAAAATTTGCTTTTCATAGCTTAAAACATATCAACTGTTTTTCGAGGACCATATATTTTATCTTATAAAGCCATTCCCGTCCCATATAAATTTGTCAAATTTGGGAACATGCCATCTAAAGTTTCCGAAGACAATCTAGTAATAAAAAAACACATTCCCTAAACACATCTAATCTTATTAAACTTCTAAAAACGCATGAAATTCTCAGAGCAATTAAATAGATACTTCTGACTTCCACTGTTTAATATCACAGTAGGTGTTTATTCACCTGAATGGTTTATTATAATTTGCAAGCTCTTCATCTGAACCCTATTTTTGTTAGATTTTAAGTATTAATTATTTATTTAATTAGCTAATTTAATTAATTAATGGTATCTTTTGCATTAAGATATCAATATATATTTGTTATTCCTATTAAATTCAATAAGAATTTATTATACTATAGCAACAAATTTTGTTAAACTTATAGATAAAGTTTCTACCAGACACAGTTATTTTTTAGATAGAATAGAAATTTTTAATCATTTATTTTTAATTTCTATGTCCTCTTTTTATTTAATAAAAATGAAAGAGAGATGGTCATTTTTGTATTTACAATTTTTACAAATAGTATAATCTTGAAAGGTACTCTAAAAAATATATTATTAATTACTGTTGTATTAAACCCAATAAAATAATCAAAACAATATTTTACTAAGTATTTAAATATTTTAAAAAATACATTCTGATGTTGTATTAAAGATTTTCCAAATATTTCCTTTGAAATATTTCTTTTTTTCTTATTATTTCAGATAAATATAAATGATACAAAATGTTTATATTCTTTGAATTCATAATAATTTAATAATCATTTTAAAATTTATATTCTCAAGTTGTTTAATCTTTGCTTATAATTATTTTTTGATTTTTTATAATATACTGTAATTACTCTAATTTAAGCTAATTGCTCTTAAAAAGCATGTAAATTCATTAAAAAATAATGAAAAAACCATCTTTTTACTTTATATTTATAAATTCCTGGTTAATTATTAATCACCACAGGTAAATATTTTAATAATATAAAATTAATTAGTTAATTTGTAATATTTTATCCTAAATATGATAAATATTACTTCCTTTAGCTATTCTTTATGTAATATTCCATTTCTTTATTTGCTAATTGAAAAAACATAAATAACAAACTTTTTCTTTAAAAAATAAAAATAAAATATAATTTTAATTTTATTAATAGAATTTATTTTTTTAAGAAATAGAAGGAGTTTGGCTAAAATACAATTTATATTTACACATAATTAAGGCTCATATTTATTTTTCTCTTTGCTTTTTGAAGGCTTTTTGATTTTTATCTAAAATAAAAAATTTACATTATATAAAGTGAATTCTATTTACAAAAAGGTTTTATATAAATTAATTAATTAATTTGTATTTTTGCTCATTTTAGTTTCATATTTTTGCTTGAAATAAATCAGACTTAATGCTTCAATTCTTCAATCGACTCTTTTACTTTATCACATTCTCTTTCTAATGTTTGCAATTTAGAAAAAAGCAGCTCTTTGTCTCTCAAAACTTGCTTAAGATCTTAGTCTTTCATCTTGATTTAGTTATTTAGCTAAATTATTTATAAATCAGATTGATCGCATTTCATTTTTGCTTCAGAAACCTAAGCTTAAACTTCAATCATCATGGACTTCATTGCATTTATTTAATTTTCTCTTAAAACTATTCCTCTCTCTAAACGGTCTATTTATGTAATTAAATCATTCTCTTCTTATTTCAACTAAGCATCCTTTTCTTCACTCATTATTTAATTCCTTCAACTTATTCTTAAAATATTTTAATATTTAATCTACTTCTATTTGTAGTATTCTTAGAAACGTATTTATCTAGATTTTACACCAAGTTTTAAACTTAACAAATTAATAAATAAATAAGTAAATAATAATTATTATTATTATCATTTGCCAAATCAAATTAAATTAAGTGACTGATAAATATTAATCAAATAGTGTTTAAATTGATACAAGCAAACTCTTATTTATTTATTTAGATTACTTGCCTTTGTTTTTACAAGTAAATATTAGTTAGGAAAATCAATTTTAAAAAATGGGCAAATAAAATGTTTTCGTTTATATTGAAATAAAAGTATAAAATATCCATAGAAAAATATAAAGTTAATATATATATTTAGAATAAATTAATTTCATTTGGAATACTTTATCTTACAAATACCTTATAAAAGTTTACTTATTAATCATCTTGCAGTAATTAATTATGCATAAATATTTAATTTTTATCTTTAAAATGTATGCAAAATTATCAAATATTTAGCTCTATTGAAGCGTTAAGTACTTGTAAGGCAAGACTTGGCTGAATATCGAACTTTGGTATTGTTTTAACATCTACACTTAAATATTTATACTTGTAATGCAAATATTATATAATTGTTTCAATCACTGGTCCAGCCATATTCAATGTAATTGTGATATATTCTCCCCTATTAGGATTGTTTGATTAAATACTAATAAACTCTCTAAACTATCCGCAGAGGTTCGCAACATCTTTAGATAGGAAGTATTGATTTTCATCATTTGCTTATATTTTTATGTACTCTACGTTGCTATAATCCATGCTTTCTTATACTAGCCCGCTTTGATATTTTTGTTTGTTATTTATAAATAATAATAAAATTGTAAAACCTCTATTTTAATAAGTAATATTTAATTAATTTAGTAAGTCAACTATTAATTACAAAGGATTTTACTATTTATTTATATTTATAATTAGGACATAAACACACACACACATACTTCTCTTTTTTGCTTTGATTTCAAAAATTTATTCAAAATTCTAATATAAATTTTAATAAACATTATTAAAAATTTTAATTACATCAAAAGTAGTTTCAGCTAATTTGTAATCTTTCTTATATTTTTTATTAACCTTGTACAAATATGTTAAGCTAGTTCAAATATTAATTACAAAGGATTTTAGTGTTTATTTCTAATTAGGACACACATCTTTTTTTTGAGTTGATTTCAGAATTTATAAAAAATCTATTATAAATTTAATAAATATTCAAGTTTTTAAAAAATACTACATTTTTTTATTTTTTGAGCTAAAATTTATTAATAAATATCAACAGTTTGCATAATTTAAAACACAATATTTCAATACTCATATTTTTTAAAACTTCAATAAATCATCACAATCAAATAAATAAAATAAGTTTTTTAATTTTTTTAAAGTAATGTAAGTATAAATAAGTTTAATGTTTTAAATCATATTTTAATATTTATTTATTTATTTTTTAACTCCAAGCAAATAGATTTTAAAAAGCAAAATCTTTATAATATAGTTTAAAATTAAGATTTTATGTTTGAAAAGTATTGAATAAATAACTATTTTTATAATAAATACCAAAATAGTTTAATGTTTCTAATTAGGACACACATCTTTTTTTTGAGTTGATTTCAGAATTTATAAAAAATCTATTATAAATTTAATAAATATTCAAGTTTTTTTAAAAATACAACATTTTTTTTATTTTTTGAGCTAAAATTTATTAATAAATATAAACAGTTTGCATAATTTAAAACACAATATTTCAATACTCAGATTTTTTAAAACTTCAATAAATCATCACAATCAAATAAATAAAATAAGTTTTTTAATTTTTTTAAAGTAATGTAAGTATATGTAAGTTTAATGTTTTAAATCATATTTTAATATTTATTTTTTTTTTAACTCTAGCAAATAGATTTTAAAAAGCAAAATCTTAATAATATAGTTTAAAATTAAGATTTTATGTTTGAAAAGTATTGAATAAA
Source organism: Tetrahymena malaccensis 436 (assembly GCA_000231845.2). NCBI lineage: Eukaryota > Ciliophora > Oligohymenophorea > Hymenostomatida > Tetrahymenidae > Tetrahymena > Tetrahymena malaccensis. The sequence continues at coordinate 50,371 of JH720185.1, read as the reverse complement.
TAACTATTTTTATAATAAATACCAAAATAGTTTAAAATTTACACATAGAATATATAAATAAATAAACTGAAGAAATTGAATGTTTCTAATTCTTTCAGTCTGTGTTTTGCTTATCTGCATTTTAATTATTTGGTTTATTTATATCTTCGCTTATTTATAATTTATCTATTTAATCAAGCTAATTGAAACTACTATTTTCATTTTAAGAAACGTTGTTGGAGTTTTATGACCCTTTTTAATCATCATTTGATATTTATTTATTTTATTTTTTTAACCTTGACTCAATAGATTTTTATACATCAATGAGATGAGAGCTTTTATCAAGTTTAGAAGTGCTAAGCTTTTAAACTCCTTCTTAAACTACTTGCTTTTGTTCTTCTTTGAGTTCTTCATTAATTTTTCTATTTCCTAAAACAGTTAAGGTGGTTGTTTTCCAGTCAAAATTAAGATGAATTGCTAATCCCATCATAACTGTTACTGTGTCAATATTTAAGGCTCTCCTTGTAAGATCACTTAAGTACGAATTAATAGGCAATTTAGCTGATTTAACATTCATAGAATTAGCTCTATCGAAACTAGCCCATTTCTTAACTGTCCTATCTATTAAACCTCCTACTATATAAATTGTGTTTCCACTTGCATCTACAGTTTCCAGCTCGTTTTCACTATCTGGAGATAAATAAACCATATTTGCTTGCTTTCCTTTAAACCTTTCAATTTCCAAAATATCTTAATCGTAGACATTAAAAGGTAGGTTTTTGAAAATTTAAGTGTTCATGCAATCTTTCAATTGCTTAGAAGCGTTACAGACATTCACCTAAAAGGGATTTTTGTTTTTTCTCTAAGCAAAAACTGTTTAAGAAATTTGAATGGCCAAAGAACGTATTTCTCTAAATGTCATATATTGCTCAAAAGAGTTATCAATAATCAATGGAATACCACTTTCGTAACCTTTGATCATATTTTATCTTTCTTATTCAATTTCTTCTTTGCGTTTGCTTCTTTCTTAGAATTTTTCATCGTTTGACAATCCATCCAAACGCTTATTAACTCTTTTCTTTCTTTGATTCCATTTATCCTTTAAAAATTCTTTATCAGTATGTTTTTGCAAATGCTAATGATACTGCTATAATTTTTTTTAGCTATGAGATAATCTCTCTATTTTAAACTCTTTGCTCTCGAATTCTATATCTCCAAATAGCAAATCTTCAACTAGATCTTGATTTTCATCTGCATGATCATCTCCTATTGAATTCTCCTTTTCTACTTTATCAATAACTTCAGTTTGCTACTATGTTTCTTAATTCATTTTTTAACACTTTTTATTTTATAGATTTTTGATATTAAAATTTAAGATACTAAATCGACACTTCTACTTTTTAATATAAAAGCACATGCATGATGCATGTTAACAAATTTAATATTTTGATAACTATCAAGTATATTAAACAAACTAAAATTATCCTTCATTTTAGATCCATTCCAAAAACTTTATTAATAAAAATAAGGCAAAACAACTAAATCCTCAAATATAAATAACAAAATGTCTGCACAATAAACCATTAACTTTATAAAAATAGTTTTAAATTTTTTTAATAAAAATTAATAAATTTAAAATTACTTTCAAAAATGATAAAAATTAATAAATCTTAAATTATTTCATAATTAAAATTATATTTAATAGTTTAGATTTGCAATACTATTTCATTCTTTCCTATTCAAAACAAATTATAAAAAATATTTTTTCACAAAATAATAATTTTAAAAAAGTCTAAAAAATAAAAAAATAGAATTAAAAACAAAATAATTTATTTTAGTTAATCATAAATAAAATGGTAAAATATAGAACTATTTCTAAAAAAGTCTTATTGTAAACACAGAGGTAGATAAATATCAAAATCAAGCTAAATAAAAAAGGTTAATAATGGGAAAAAAATATATTTTGAAATAATGTAAAGTAAATGAAAATAATTTATTTTTACTAATTTTATAAATAAATCAAATAAATCATATCAGCAATAAGCAAGCCATCCTACTTTGAAATATTTTTGTAAAGAGATATTAAATTATCCTAATACACTTAGGCGTAATACATTTATTTAATTTAGAATCATTTTTTTTTGATTTTGTATTAAATGCTTTAGAGATTTCATTAAAACAAATATTTTAAATAACAATTTTAATATTAAATTGATATGTCTTTTAATTTAATGCAAATTTGTTTTAATTCAAATTAAAATATTGTTTGTATATATTTTTTATTTTGAAAAATAAGGTTGATAGAATTGAAGATGTATACTTATAAACAAACATAAATTATTTATTTTAGAAATTTAATGAAAATATTTTGAAAGAAAGATTGATTTTTTTGTGTTTTAAACACATAATTAGATTACAAATTTATTAGCAATTTAGAATTAACTGAATGAATATGGATAAAATTTTAGAATGTGAATAAGATTTAGGTATAAAATATGTAAGAAGATGTAAAATATTATATATTAACATTATATTTTATTATTTAAATCAGGAAGTTAGTTGTTATATGAATGTTTCAGCGTTGAGGATTTCGGAACCGCCATAGATTATGTTTTTATTAAGTTTTTTTCCTATTTCTTGGATGTTTTAATATTCGTTGTAGTTTCCTCCACCGAGAGAAAAGACTACAACGTCTGAGAAGACCTTGGGTTATGTGAGAGTGTTTGAGTTGTTGAGAATATCTATAAATTTGTATCCTAACTTCTCAGAATTCATACATTTGGATTCTATGATACTTTTAACTTAGGTTGCAATTTCAAAGTCTTATTCTATTCCGATAAGGTTGTTTTTGACATTGTTAATCAAACCCTTTCCTTGTGATTTAACTCTACTTGCAAATTTACCAAAAATGCTTGTTAGTTTATCTGCAATTTCTTCGCTGTTTAAGTTAGTGTCTGAGGAAGCAGCTGTGGAAGTTGTTGTTTCTGGGATTCTCTTTTGCTTGAACTATTCAAGAATTTAGATGAACTTTTTGTTGGTAATTCCAGCTGCTTCTTCCAACTGCTTAAATTCATTGATATCAATATCTTAAACAAATAGCAAGTATATAATCAAAACACGCAATTTATCCAAATCGAAATTAGGCTTTCCTGCACCAGCTTAGCATTATTGGAACATTTCAATTAATTCACTTTTTTCCTATCCTTTAAGTTGCTTTTCTCTAATAATTGTTGAACCTGCTTCGAAATATTTGTCAAGATGACGTGTTGAAAGCTCGTTCTTTAAGCCTGAAGAAATGGCCATGTGCATTTCAATAAGACGTCTTTAATCTTTCATCTCATTTATATTGTTCATGGCTGCAACCATTTAAGAGGTATCATCTTTATTTGATGTTATTTGTTTATATTCAATGTCCCATTTCTATAAACGCTCCACTATATCTTTTGCAACTTCAGGGAAGGGGATGTTCATTTTATCCAACCAATAAGAATCTTCATTAGAGCTATCAAGATCATAGTTTTGCACATCCTTTGAGTCTGGTTTGCTTATTCTGACTTTGCTATTTTCAATGTGATAAACATCATGAATGAGTGCACCATAGTGCCAAGGATGAAGGAGCATAGAGCCTAAATCTACATCTCTATCTACCAAAATAAGAACGGGCTAAGTGAATTAAGGTTGAAGAAAATCAGTGGATTCATCTTCATACTCTTTAGAATTTTTATACAAATTTTCAAACAACGAATGTAATTCTTAAGCGAGCAAGACATTATTTTTATCATCTGAATATATAATGTAAGGTGTCTTTTTCATAGTTCTAAATAAACTGAATAAACCCATTGCTGCTTAACTAATTACTTATGCAGCAGGTCTAGTTCCTGCTGCTCTCAAACTCTTGTAGCTTTCCTTGATGTTTAAAGAGAAAAAATCTCTGGAAAGAGTGACAAAATCTATTGTGTATTGAACTACTCTCTTTATCTTATAAACTGCATTTAATTTCCCAACATGAGCAGCAAGATTCTAAAGCAATTCCTCATCAGCTGGAGATGAAAAATTAATATAAACTTAATCATAAAGATCTTTGTTAAAATCCTCCATAATTGCTTTCACATTATCCTAAGTAGGCTAGACTAAATAGTATGCTTTAACGCCGTGCAAGCGATCTCTTTTTTCTCCTTTTTAATTGATATTTAAATGCAAAGTGATGTTCATTTCTCTTAAATGGCCAACCTTCAGAAGAGTTGACAAAATATTCGAGCAATGAGAATCAAAAATCAAAACCTTCCATACACATCCATCACTTTCTTCTTCTCTCTTGGAAACCTTCAAAACATTTTCTAAAACATCTCTTTGCAACTTAATCAAATTGGTTTGTTTTCCTTATTTCATAGAGCTTTATTATCCGTAAATGTCCATTTCTAATGCTTTTTGTTATTTAAAATCAACTATCTAACTTACTAACTTACTAACAAATAAAATAAATGAAAATTAATTAATATTTTTTTTTAATTAATTATTTTGTTATTTATTCAAAAAAGATATAAAAGCAAATAAATCACTTCCTTCAAGCTCATTTAAAAACGCTTGTAAAAATGAATGGAAATTTAATTTCCATTGAATAAAAAAAACTCTTGTCAACACCTAATAAATGCAAAAAACCTTATAAATAATATCTTATTTTCATTTAAACATACAGAAAATTAGAAATAATAGTAGAATCAGAGATGAGTGAATAATACTTGCAAAACACTTGTTAAGCTTATATTCATTTAAGCTTTTATTGTAATTCAAAAAAAAAAAATTATTTTTATAAAAATTTAATTTTATTAAAAATCAAAACTATTCTTTAAATTGTTTCAGATTATCTTAATTTTTAAAAATATTATTTGAATTTAATTTTTTTAAGGCAATAAATCTTTGATATTAAATTAATAATTCTTGTATTGCTGTGGTTGAATTATTTCAAATCTTCTCATATAGATAATTCATTTAATTTTATTAAATTTAAATGATCATATCATATATTTTTAATCCATAAATAATCTATCTAAAAAAGTAATCCTGAAAAATTATTATCGAATAAATTCAACTATTTTAAAAATTAAAAGCATAAAATGGATTTTTAAGATAGAAAAAAATAATTAAAAAATAAAAAATTAACAAATTGTAAAAAATAAAATTTTATTATTAGCATTTTTAATTAGCTTTTAGTGATAAATTTGTTTGTCTCATATTAACTTTAAAGTAATCAAAGAAATCTTAGAATTGCTTTAGATATTATAATTTGAATAAATACTTATTTTAAGATGTTATTTATTTATGCCAAATTATATCACTAAATAATTTAACTAAAATTATAATTTTGGTTAGCGTTTTAATATTATTTAATATGTTTATAATTAGATTATATCGTATTTATTCATTATGAAGATTAGAACTTTCTTAATGAATATCTTGCTAAAAAGGTTGGATCTAAAAATAATTATTTTATTCAAACTTTATCAGTTTAATTTTAAAATTCTCAATATTTTAGCGTTAAATTTTAAGTTTAAATTTAAATTTGTTTATTATAAAGATATTATAAGATTTATTAGTTTTTTGGTTTGTTTTACTTTTTAATGCCAACCAATAATTTTTTTCATGTAAATTTGATTGATAGGATGTTAAATATAACTGGTTAATGAAAATATTCCTCTTTTAATGCTTAATTTTATTTTGATTATTTCAATTATCATATTTTTGTAAAGTATTCGGAGCTCTAGGTTTAAAAATAGCTATTTTAGCTGAGACAAAAATACTCTAGGACGTTTGAAAAAATGAGAAGATAGGTGTAATTTGTTATGAGTAATATATTTCCAGCATAATTTGAAATTGATAAGAATAATTATTAGTATTTAATTAGATACACAGTATATTGATTATGTTTCTAATATTCAAATTATATTCTACTTTTCGAGATCTTTTTAGAAGTGTTTGCTTTAAAAAATTTGTTACAGATGATTCATTAATTATAAGCAAAGCAAGTCGATTCTATTAAATGTAAATGCAGCTGCCTTTAAACTATTTTTTTAAAAAGTTTAGGGCATAAAAAGAATCATTTTAACTATATAAAATTCGAAAATACCTCCTATAAGCCAATAATCAAAAGAATAAGTACGAAAATTATTAGTATTCGTTTCAATAATTAAATAGAGGTTAATTTGGCAGTTCTTTTTAATGATTCATATAAAATCTTTTTGAATAGGAACAAATACAAATATAATACCTACTTATTCATATTTACCATGGAGAATATTACAGATGGTTTGCTATTTAAGAGTTTGAAGATAGGGAGGGACCATTTTAAAATATGAATGTTTAGGTTGGGAAAGACTTTATTAAGGTTTAAAGTGAATGAAAGAGAGAGAGACCAATTAATTAGTTAAAGCTGAAAAATGAGTATGCCAAAATATAAAAAATTTAAATTTAAGAGAATATAGAAAGTGTTTAATGAATGGGAAGTTGGGGGTAGGCTTTAGGTGTTAATAAGGAATACTTTGAATTAAGAAAAATTAGTTGTAACTCGTTAACAGCAGATGTGCTTTAGATAATTATTATTATATTTAATCAGGCATAGTTATTTGTTTCTCGAAACTTCCTTTTTATACTTCTAAGTCTAAGTAATTATTAGATTTTTTGCGTCTCCTCTAATTTATTGAAATTTTCAAAATTATTATTGTGTTTTGATTATTTGAAATCTAGTTAACTGGGTAAATTTATCAAATCAATCGATCCATTATTTGATTTTTATATCTTTACTTTTCTTTTCATGAATAGACCAAATATTACATGAACATTTGCTTATATTCTTCATATAACTAATTAATTTATTTATTAATTCATAATTGTTACTGCTCACTATTTTTGTTCCTTCAATTTTCTTTCTTTTTTCTGTATAACATTAATCCAATATAATGCGTGTATGGATGGTTTGGTGGGTAGACAAAAGATTATTTTTTTTTAATCTAGCAGCAGCGAGCGATATTTAAATATTTCCTTTTTAAATTACTGCAAAAATCTGCTACGCTAAGAAGATCCAAATATTAAAATCCAAAATGATCAAAAGAGTAATAAAAAGGCATTAAAAAATAAATAAGAGTGAAAAACTAATCAAGAGTAATGAAAATTATTTAGAAAGGTTGAGTTTAAGGTTGCAGTAATTTTAATTATAATTAGATTAAAAGGCATAAGAAAGATAGAAATAAATACAAACAATAAAACATTATAAAGGGTTTATTTTAATAATATATTTAGAAGTAATTATTGGATAAGATATATAAATAATAATTGAAATTAATTAATAGTAAGTATTGCATTCATTCCTTTTTATATGTTTTAGAAAAATTTTAAAATAATAAACGATAGATTGGATTAGATTATATTTATTTAGTTGAATTGTTAGTTGATTTGATTAATTTTATTATGCTTTTTAGAGTTTGTTACTGAATATTTATATTTGTATTAATTGTTTGTTTTTTTAGTGTATTCTTCAAAACTTCAAAAATCTATGAAGCTTGGGTATTTTTTAACGCTTGAAAAATCACTTTCATCGTCATTTTGGCTCAATGCATATTTATTGAGATACATTTCATGGTCGATGCACTCGCTTGAGTTGATAATGTTTTAGTTGTAATTATTTTAACATTATTTTTATTAGGTGATTTGGTTTTATTCTATTTACATTTGGTTTTAATACTGCTGAGGATAGGAAGAGTAAAAATTATTTTGTTGTTGTTTTTGATATTAGAAATTCTCTTGTTATTATTACTATAACTGTTGTTGTTGTTGTTGTTGTTGCTGTTGTTGGAGGAGATTCATTTATTGCTAAAATTTTTGTATGAGTTGGATCTTGAGCAATAATATGTCTATGTCCTCTTCATCATCTAAATCTCCTAGAGATTCGTCGTCGCCTTCATCATCATCTGATAATTCATTTTAGATTTTTTAGTCATCTTCCTCTTGCTTTTGCTTTATCTCATCTTCTAGTGAGTCAGATGCTTTAGTACTAACGCTCCAGGATTAGTTGCGAGTTTGGCATAATTACTCTAAAATTTACTAAGATTATCCTTTTTGCAAATACAAATTAATCTAATCTTAATACTCTGACTTGCAGTTGTTTTATGGTAGTTATGAAAGATTTGGCTTTTAAATCTTTGATGGTTATGTCAAATTTTAAAAGGATTCAGTGAGGTGCTGACTCAAAAAGTTATTGATAGTTTTTTCTTAAGCCTCGTCGTCATATTTTATGAGCTCAATTTCTTATTAAATTTTTAGCTCCTCAGAATAATATTTTTGAATAAAACTTTGAGAAATGGTTGCGTATGAGTTAGTGTTTTAAGGGATATGGAGGATGTTGTAGTTCTAAGCACGCATGCTGAGAATGTTTGAGATGTGGGAGTGATCGATGTGGTATCTGATAAAATAGACTCTCTCATTTATGTTTTTGAAATACTAAGAAATATGTTCAGGATACTCAAAAGTGAGTTTTTGTATGGAAATAATGCATTTTAACTGGAGTCTGTCAAATGTGTTAATAAATATCTAGGTAAAGCTTTAGTTGCTATTGTTGCTGCTAAGGAAGTGCTAGAATTAGAGCTATTCATACTGCTCGAGAGAGAAGAGTCTGTTCAAGAGCTCTTGACATTAGTAAAGAGAACAATTTTAGTAGTTAAAATTCATTAATGCCAAAAGTTTATATGAGAATCCGATTTTGTTGAGGTTAACTTCCTTGTGGTTGAAGTCAGAGGAAAAAACATGGAAGGAGTAGAAAGAGGATTCGTCGAGATTTTTATTGATGAAGTTGGTGATTTGTTCATTTTGGATTGACTCTCTTTGTGAAATGATCAAAGGAAGAGCTGAATTAGTTGAGGATTCTTCAGACAAAAGCTTATTAATAGTTTCTCTGCTTAGCTTTTGTTGGGTTAAGAAATTAATTAAGTATTGCTTTTATTAATTAGATATATTGAGATTGTTGGGCAATTCAGAAATGGGCTCGCTATTGTATTTTAATTTAATTATTAATTAATCACTAAAGATATTATTTTCATACTAAGTACATTGAATATCACAGCCAATACTAGAATCTTTTTAACTCTATTTAAATTACTCATTAATATTCCAATTTTGTTATTTATTATTAATAAGCGAATTGAAAATATTATTGTTAACCACTTCTCCATTCTGAATATTGCTCATTATTAATCCTCCCAAAATGTGCACAGTATGACTTTGTTTTTATTTTTTTAATATTTCTTGGACAACAAAATTTCTTGTTTGTATATTTTATTTAATATTTTTATTTCTTCCATATTTCTTGGGAGATTCTTGTTACTATTTTTTATTTTTTTGAATTTATTTAGTTTTTTTCTACTTTTTATGCTAATTGCTCTAGTCCGCGCTCTTTTTACTGCTTGATGCTTTTTTGCTGTTGTTTTCTGTCAAGCTCCAGTTGGAGTCCTCGCTTTCGTAAAAGCCATTTTCGCTCTCTTCATAATCACTTCTGGCAACTCTCGACTTCTCATATCCCCTTTTATTGGAAGAAATTCTACTTGATTTTATATTGATGGTGGTCACATCATCAAGAGGTACTGAGGCCTCAAAATTGAGAAGCTGAGGAGACTCAATCGTTGCAGCATCCAAGTGAGATGAAGAAGATGCAAAATACTAAGAAGAACTTTCTTATGCAGATGAAGAAAGAGCTGAAACGTTCCTGCGTAATGTTGAAGTTTTCGAGCTCATTTTAAGATTGATTAAAAGGTTCAGTTTGTTGTTAATTTAATTAAGTGCTTTTTTGTTTTGTTTTTTTTTCGTTTTCTAAGTTGTTTTGACTTTTATATTATTTTTCAATTTAATATTAATTAATTGAAATTTTGTTACTGCTTTAATAAGATGATTTATAATAAATATATATGTATATATACAATCACAAATTAATACACCTCTGCATTTACTTTGAATTAATTCCTTTTTTTAAATTTTCTTTATTTAACAATTCCCAGAATAACAAGCGAAGAAAACATAAAATACAAACCTACCCCTTCAATAATTTTATAATCTTAACATTAATCAATTAATTAACACATTAAATACTAATTTATCCTGCTTGAAATTAAATCAACCAGCTTCTCTTTCCCTTCTCATTCTCTCACAATAATTCTTTTGCTAAATAATAATCAAAAAACTATTGAAAGAGAGACACAAAGAAAGAAATAGGCCAAAAAAACAAATATTCAAAATTCTTAGGGGAATTTTATCTTGCTCCTGTGATTTAAATTAAATATTAATTATTTCGTTACATTAATTTCAATAATACCGCTCATATTTACTCTGCTTTCTAGTTCCTTGTATTTACTCCGCCTTTAATTTATTTGTATTTTCTTTACACGCAAATATAAGAATTGTTTATATTAATTAGTTAAAAAGTAAAATATCCAAATAAAAAAAAATATGCCATCTCTGATATTTCTTCAAAAATTCCCTCTATTTTAACAATAATTTATTTTTTAATTTAAATATTTTATCACTTTTGACAATAAATTTTTTCAAAACCAATCTCATTTCAATAATTGCCTAAAAAAGGTTTTGTGATTTTTTAACAAAGAGTATGATCCCAATTCAAAACACATAAATAAGTATTGATTGAATTTTAATTACTACATGTCCTATGTTTGTTTATTTGCTAGTTGGGGTAGAATAATTTATTTTAATTATAATTAAAAATAAAATTTATTGCTTTTGAAGACAATCACATTCAATTAGTAATAAATTATCCATATGAATATAGAGATGCATGAATGAATGACTCTATTTTCTGCTTCATGAAAATGAATGCTTTTAACAAACAAAATACCTATTTATACGATAGATTAAAATGATAACAAAGTAAAATTTAAAAATAAAACTTATTTTTAAGGTTTTTTCACTGATGTAAAGTAAAGAAATAGAAATTTACTTGAGCGTTTGTTTAATTATCTTTTGGCTTCTATATGCATAAGCAAGATTTCTCTTTGAATTTTATAATCTGAAATTAAAAAAAACTAAGAATTGAGAAGAACAAATAAACGAATACAAAACTCCTGAGACCATCATCAAATAAAAAATATTTAAAATAAAATGTTTTTTATATAAAATAAGTTGTTGATTGGGAATTTTAAATGCAGAGAAAGAATGCAAATATTAACTCAATCTATAATTTCAATATTAAATCCCTCAAAATAACAAAACTTTCACTGACTTTTATGGTGGATCAAAAATTATTGCCTTTGAAGAAAATAACTCTTCAAAAATAAAATGCGACTAGTTATTAATTTACCTTTTCTTGATTTTTGAATGGTCTATCTATTTTGGGGATTTTATTTGTTAATATATTTCTTTCTCTATTTCTATTCAACTTCTCTTTGATTTTAACTTATAGACAAAAAAAAATTAAATAATTTAATGAGGCATCATATAAATTATTAATAAATTGAATAGAAAATAAAAGCAAAAATAAACGCTAAACACCAACCAATACAATTAATTATTCAATAAATAAAGCAAATTTAAATTTTATTATCATTATTATTATTTAAACTCACTATCTTTTTCTTAATCTAATTATCAATTTTTAAAAATTAGTCTTGAATTTGATACGCATTAAAAGTTAGACTGAATAGTTATTGTCATGCATTTTATTATTTTAACTCGCCATTCACATTTTTGTGCATATTTTAGCTATTTCTTAAAAAAATTATAGCACATTATTGACTAATTTATTCAATATTAACATGGAAAAACTTTTGAATCAAAGCTGGATATTAATCCTTGTTATAAATTATTTTAAAAATAAAATAATCAAACTTATTTTTGAATTGAAAAAATTAAATTAAGCAAATATTTTTAAATATAAATTGCTTTTTAAATAGTTTGTTCTAATAATTTATGATTAAAATAAAGGTAAATCATCTAATCTTGTACTTTTAATAATTATCTAACTTACTCTCTCAATTTATTTGCATCTAATTTATAACTATATTTGAATGTCCTTGTAACAAACGAGGAGGTTAAAAATTTAATCTAAATAAATCAATCAATCAATATTTTTTATAGTTTTTAAATACAAAATCTACTTTAATTTTATATTTATTAGAAATTTTTGTGTAAATAAAATATTTTTATTAAATTCGTTTTAGCTGAAAAAGAAATCGAAACTCAAATAATTTAATAATTCTTAATTTCAAAAGAATAAAAAAGCTCTCTTCATTTTCATTGAAACTTTTACATTTTTTCTTAGTATATTATCAACTATGTGTTAAATTCTTTTAAAATTTTGCATAAAAAAATTTCTTTTAGAGTGAAAAAACTAAATTGAAAAAATTGTTTTTTCTCTTAACTAGTCCATTTATTTCCTTCAAAAATGCTTAGTTGTATAAGAATTTTTTTGCTGTGATTTTAATTACTTCAATATTTTTTATTAGAGATAAAATATTTTCCTTTAAATTGTTTAAAATATTGTAATTAATAATAATTTTTAAAATTAAAAAACTCCTTCATTTTCATTGAAATAATCGCATTTCCTCTTTGCGTATTCATCAATTTGCCTAAAAAAAATTGGAAGTTAATTAAGAATTTTTTATTAATGATAATAATTCAACTTAGTTAAATTACTAACGAAAAGACATATTTTTACTGCTTTTTTTGTTTGTTGATTTAAATTACTTCAAAAGACAAGAAAAATTACATTTGTTATTTCTAAATAAAACATAGTTATTTTGAATACATTATTTTAAATAATCCTCTATAATAAAAATGAAGATTATGTTTTACTTAAAATTATTTAGTTTTTCTTAATTTTCACATATGATCATCAAATTATTCTACTTCTAAAATATCTTAAATTATTATTTTATCGTCTTTGTAGCACAATTCTGTTGCGAACCTGTAAGGTTAGTCGGTGATAAGTCTAGTTTTATCATTAATTTCACAAACTCTTTCGTACTTAGGATAATCTGCTATCTTAAATATTTTTTCAGATAAATGAATTCTGACTTCGAATGTCCTATTTCTATGAAGCTTGCTATTCAAGTGGAGCGGTCCCCCTTTTAAAATTCTGTTCATACCGAATTCGTTTCCTCTCTCGCAATAGCTTAGCATGTCATTATGTAGCAATTTAATGTCCTTATCTTATTCAGCTACCAATCCAAATATGATGAAATTTTCATAAGAGTTAATAAAAGATTAAATATTAATCCTAATCACATATTTAGTTTATGGGTTTAGAACAAAATTCAAGTAGGTTTAGGCATATTTGTAAGTGGTTGCTATTATACTTATTTAATTTTATTAAATTCTCTCTACTTCTACTTTTTATGAGTGCTCTTATAACGCTTTAATTATTTCTACTTACTGCAGTATCGACTTCTACTATGGTATTTCAACTATTTCAAATATTGGATAACTTCTAAGCAATTTAGAGAAGCTATTTTTTAAATGTTTATATTGATATTGTTGGCTAAGGATTTTTTAAATTTCAAATGATTTTGGCTAAATATCTTCTTCAATATGATCAGCTACACTTTCCTACATCAAATTGCTATATTTTTTCTCTATAACAAGAATGTCTTACGAAAGTTTTCTTATATTTTCCAATTGACTATCATTTAATAATGCAAAGGAATCTCTTTTTTCTTTATCTAAAACTTATATTTCATTTACAAAGCCAAAGAGGTTGTTTATTAAATGTTCATTTTTATTTAATTAGTCTTTAACAAAAGTCAAATACTATTCAGAGCAGTAATTTGTTCTATTTGAAATCAATTCTTAAATGAGTAAATGATGAGGCTTACTTTAATTTATATTATTGTGTTCATTTATTTACAATTATAACTTTTCTACTTGCTTTTAATAATCTGGTATGTAATTCAATTACTCTATCAAAGAATAAATACTGTTCTACAGTCTCTAAGGAGTTTCTGTATCTATTTTCTCAAAGGTTTCTTCAAAATCTAAAAGTTATTTTCTAATTTGCTCACAATTTGCATCTGCATCTAGTTTCATTTACTCAATGAGCATATTGATCTGCTTACTGTTTTCCTCTCTTGAATCCATAAGCAAATTTTTTAGTTCATTTTTAGAAGATATTTTATTGTAAACATCAACAAAATTATTTTTGAGATCTTGTAAACAATTGAGCTAAACAAAAGTCTTTTCTTCTATTAGAGAAAGCATTTGGTTAACTCTTTGCCTAAATTCATTTAAATTCATTTTTATCTTTTCTTGAATGCCTTCAGTAATTGATATTTTTTCAGACACCTTATTTAGTTTTTCCTGCATTACTTAATCTCTAAATGGAGGGAAGTTTTTGAATATGGTTTGAGAAGATGAGTTGAGAATCTCTTCAATTGAAATCAATTCAGATTCTTCAAGTTTATATTAATTCACACACATCAAACAAATTTGAGCGCTTTCACATTTGCTAGAAAGCTGAAGCATATTTAAAGCATGTGATTTGTGCTAATTGCATTTGTTAAAATAATTAATCTTATCCATCTTTTAATTAAATGTATCTCGAATCTTCTTCTAAAAAACTATAAATTATTTATATCTTTCTTATTCAATTTATTTATGCAAATTATTGCAAAATAATTTGTTATTTACAACAAATTTAATAATTCAAATTATATTTTTTAATTCCACAAAATAAAAATCAACAATTAAATTATTTAACTCTTCCACTACTTAGTTTTTGTTTAACTTTGATATAATCTTAGATAAAAAAATATTTTATTTTCATAAATAATAAATTTAAAAACATATATAGCAAATATCAGTATTTTTTTTTGATATTGAGCATAATAAATTTGATTTTGATAATAATTTTGATTATATATGTATAAATAAATTATAAATTTATATAAATCAGGAAGGTTTTAATTTAATATTTTTTAATAAATAAATTAATTGTAAAACCTTAGATGAAAGTTAACAAATATATGAAAATAAGTATTATTTTAAGTACCACAATAAAAAAATAAAAACTTAACTTCAATACCATTTATTTAAAAATGATCTTTTATTAAAATATATACAAAATACAATACCTTAAGATAAGTAAATATTTGTATGTTTTTGATATTAATCAAATAAGGAGTAAATCTGACAAAATTAAAGATAAATTGAATAAATGTTAGAATGATTAATTTTTAATTAAATATGAAATCATAAGAATAAATTGATCCTCTAACATTAACTCTTGAATATTTTGATCAGCATATTCATTTATTCTAATATAGCATTTTTTATTATCTAATATGCTTGGTATTTTTATGGTATCTAATTATACATTTAAAATTATATAATCTTCATTATTCATTTCATTATTAACTATGATCTTAAATTTCTCTTTAAAATCTAAATTCTATTTATAAATCTGCCAAATAATTATCTTCCATACCTGATTTTAAATATAAAAATAAATAATTTGATTTTATTGGTGATAGTATTAATGATCTCATAGGATTACCTCTACAATAGTATTCACAAGTATCACATCCAAACTAGTGATAGATATTAATAGATAAATGCAGTTAATTTACTGAAAATACTAAACTTTCTTGATTTATAAACCACAGTAATTCATTTTCAAACTGGTTCTCTAGAATTGTTAAATATTCTTCAGAAAGATCATTTAAAACACAATTGGTATTTAAATTTAAAAAAAGTTTTTCTAGTTAAATCTTTTTAAATTGCTAATGGTTTACACAAATAGGATTTTTTAATTACATTTATAGATTTTCTTCCCCAAGAACTAATTAAATGATCAAGTTTTGGTAATTATCAATAATGTTTTGTAATTAATTTATGTTTTAAAATTCTTAAAGAGGATTCTTTTTATGAATCAAATAATTCCTCTGCATCAAATTTTTCAGCTTAGGGCAATTAAATTTGTTTAATTTATTGAGAAATAGCTTCTTATATTTGTGTTTCAGATTATTTTTATATTAAATTAATTTTTTCATAAATATCTTTAGAACTTATTTAAGATTGCTAACGTTTAGGATGAATGAATTAAGATATTTGTTGAATTCTAAAATAAGTGAAGAAATTTCAACTTTATTCTTCAAGTGCTACTTTTAAACAGCATCTAAGTTAACATTTTCAATTTACCAAGATTCAGAATATTTTAAAATACTATCATTATTAAAATAAAGATAGTACTTTCTTTATATTTTTTCTAATACAAGAAACTCTCCAAATCTCTTTAGCTCTCTCTTCTAAAACAGAAATAATATTTTGCATTTTTTTAATTAATCTGTTTGGTGTCGTTCTTCGATGGGCGCTTTAGTAAGGCTTATTGAGAGAACGATTATTGATATAGTTATTAAATATATTAGAGTTTGGATTACTTGATCCATTCATAATAGCAGGCTTAAATGAATTAGAATTGTTGGAATTTTTATCTGATAAAATAGCATTTGTTCCTTTTTCTAATAATTTTTTTAGATTGATTGTTTATAAAAAATATTTGTTTCGTAATTAATTATTTAATTTCATTTTTAAATACAAATCTTTTTTATTCTACTTTTTATTGGAGCTAAATAATTTAATTTAATTTACTTATAAATTTTTTTACTATTCTGATTATTAAAAAGAGTGCTAAATTATTTAATTTATTTATTTTAAATGAAGCACAAATTAGTTTTCGATTTAATTAGCTATTCATAATTATGTAGCAAAAAATTTATTAAATATTTTAATTTATTTATTATTTGTAAAACCTAATAATCTTCATTTAAGATTTTTATAAGAAAACAAAAAAAGTACTAAAAAATATAATTTTATTATTTGATTAATTTAAGAATTAGAAATTTAATTTTATTTGCTTTACAGTAAAGAAATTTGTTTATCAGTTTATTTTGTGAGATAAATAAAAATTTGATGGAAAGTGATAGTAACTAGTTTATCTTATTTATATTATATTTTTTTAACTTCAAATTAAAAATATAAAACACAAAATTATTGTCTAATTCTGGATTGTCTAGATAATGCAATTGAAATTGAGAAGATTAAAAGCATTTATTTTCTTCCCAAATTAAACATATGAAAGCAGATATATCTTATCTGACTTAAGAATTAATGCCAAAGAATTTACATTCATAAACTGATTTTGCAAAAACCTAATTAAAGGAGGGAAATTTTTAAATTTGAAAAACCTTTGACAACTAAATTAGTATATTTGATTTCGTAATTGATTTAATTATTTAGAATTGAGAAAGGCAAAAATATCTTTTTCTTTCGAAATTGAAATTGTAAAGGATAATTTGTTTATTTGTTTTATTTTTAATTTAAAAACGATTTAAGCATAAGGATAAATAATTACTTTGACACGTATTTTATTATTTTATAAATACAAAATTAAAAAAATATCAAGACATTTTAATTTTTTAACCTCTTATGTTTGATGATATTTAAGAAAAACATTTGGATTTTTAGATAGCAACCAAGGATTTTTATTATTAAATAATAAACAAAAATTTGCGCTGTTTAATAATAGCCAGAATCTAATTATTAAAGATACAGAAAGAATATTGTGCGTTATCAAAAAGATCCAAAAATATCCTCAATGTTTCAAAACTATACCCTTTTTGCTTTTTGTGTGGTATTAAAAGAAATATTTTCAAAGCAAACAAATAGTAATTTTATTTTGTAAAATAATTTTTGCATTAAAATAAGAACTTTTAGGGTTTAATAAATGATAAATAAATTTTCATCATACTTTTTTATTATATTTTTCTAAGCGTTCATTTTCTACAGACTTAAGTAAGTTAAATATGTAAAGTAAATAACTCAATCTAAGTTTTTCTTCAAATAAATAACAGGTATATTGTTTTTACAGTGTTAATTCATTTTATTTTTTCTTGAGTATTAATTTTGCTGAAGATTATTGAAATATTTTCATTTTTTTTATGCTATCTTTTCAAAGATATTTTTAGATAAAGAAGAAATTCATTCTGACAGAATTAGTTATTTTGATTGCGAAAGATTTAAAATAGAAATGATTACTTTCTTTTTATAATTAATTTTTTATCTAAACAAATAATTAATTGGAAATCTAAATTAATGACATAAGTAAAAGAGTTTACTGCAAGACAATTGCTTGAAATTAGTCCTAATTAGCTAAGTGATACCAACAAACTTACTATAAAATTTGAATCAGATCTTAGTTAGAATGAATTATTTGTAAGTCAAAATGAAGATTATTTGAATTAATTAAAAGGACTAATAGATTTAACATTGCTTTTTGAGTCTAATTGCAATTTAGGATTAGAAGGATGGAATGCTATTTTTAAATCTCTTTAATAGCTCACTCAGTTAGAAGCGTTGACAATTTCAGTTTAAGAATTATGCTTTTTAGAGGATCAAGGCTTTAATTTACTCAATTTCGCTGTTTCTTCTCTGAAGAAATTAAAATGGTTGGAAATTGAAATTCAGAAATCAAATTACATTTCCTATTCAAGTTTTTATAATTTTATCCAATTTTTAAAGAATACTAAGGATCTTATTGAATTAAAACTCAAAATTGATGACTTAAAGCCAAGAATCTCTGAAGAAAATATCGATGTCTGGCATGGATTGTAGCATTTAGAGCAAATTGAAAGCTTATATTTGGAATTGGACTTGAGATATTAAGACTAAAATGAAATTGATTAGCTCTTCTAATCAATTTTAACATTAAAAAAGTTATAAAAATTGCATTTAGATCTCAGAGTATTAAACGGATGCTAGATTTCAAGAATAACTGATTGTCTTTAGTAAATGATTGGTTTGACTGCAATTAAATTAAATTTCAAAGACATCATTTTAAATTATGATGATGTTCTTCATCTTTCTACTTTTTTCAGCTAATTAACAAATTTAGAAGAAATTTGCATAGAAAATCTAATCAAAAAAGAATAAAGCTTTTTCAGTGAGGAATATTTCAAATCTCTTAGTAAATTAACTAAATTGAAAAGCCTAAAATTAGATTGCGATCAAGCTGAAAATTCTTCTCAATTAGAAACAATAATATCCAAAAGTCTAGAAAATAAAAGCAAATTGAATATTCTTGATTTAATTTCAACAAAGAATTAGCTTCCTGAGCAAACAATAACTAAAATTGCTGATTCAATTTATAGTAATTGTGGTAAATTGTAATATTTAAATTTCTAGCTTCAAACTAAAATAGGCTTAATAGGCTATCAAAATTTATCAGAATCATTTAAGCTACTTAATTAGTTGAGTGAATTGAAACTTAGTTTTTACTTTGAAAATGACACAACGGAGGGTTAAAACTATCTGCTGAACTCACTAGGTCAGCTTAATAGTTTGAAAGATTTACATTTAAAGTTTAATTATAATTTCAACACAACCATACATAGGTAGTAATCGCATTTTGCATTCTAATTTTTAAAATATCTCAAGCTTGTTAAGTTCTAGATAGAAGTAGATTGCATGGTTGCTAATGAAGAATTTATTGAATTAGGAGAAGGTTTGTAAAATTAAGACAAACTGGAAGAATTAAAGCTAAATATCTCATTTTTGAGGCCAGCTTTTGGATAAATAATTCAACTTAACTAAATTTAGTCTGTAGAAGCATTTGTTGATGGAATAAAGAGTCTCTAAATGCTTAAAAAGTTGGATTTTTATATTTAATTTAATTAGAGCTTTACTCAAGACCAAGTAAATTAAATTATTTAATCCTTATAGTATCTTCAGAATCTAGAAGAAATTAACAATCTTGTTTTAAATTCTGATTTTGAAACATATGAAGAGCTATCACAGACCATAAAAGGTCTCTGCAATTTAAAGAAATTGATATTTTATAGATTTTAGTTGCTTGATTAAGATTATTCAATCTCATTGATCAAGAGCTTACAAAATTTAAAATATTTATAGCATTTAGAATTGGGGTTGAGCATTTATCCTTAAAGCTGGGATAAAAAACTTAATATCGAATATGCTCTTTAAAATTTAACTTAACTAAAGACGCTTAACTTATAAGTCTTGATATAGGAAGCAGATAGTTATTTCAAAGATATATTTAGAGGATTGAAGCATCTTAAAAATTTAACTAAGCTTGAACTTGATTTTGATTAAATTTATTTGACAGATTCGGATGCTTAAGAGTTCAGTGAAGCTTGCTCTGGCTTGGAAAATCTGTAATCAATACATATTTAAAATCTTCTGTTTCATGATACCAACTTCACTAAAGAAGGAGCTCTTTATTTTAAGCAAGGACTGTAAAAGCTAAAAAATTTGAAATCTTTTGTTGGAAATTTAATTATCTCAATTGTAGATGTAGCTAAGAGTCTCGAAAGTCTTCTAAGTTAAATAAAATTGAATAATGTTAACTTCTAAATATACACTGAATACTTGAGACCTTAAATAGATTCTGAAACCAAACAAACTGAGTTAATTCAACTTGAAGAGGAAGTTCCAACTTCAATTTAAAAATACAAAGGAATAACTAAATTAACTGCTAAATTTTAAAATAATTTTGCATAATAATTCAATGATATTTTGCAATTTTACTCTAATTTAGGTAATCATTACAATCTTAATTCTCTATTTTTAAGCCAAACTTGGTTCTATGATTAGTAAGTGGATTACTCTCAAATTTTAAGAAATGTTGCAACTTCATTTTCACATTTTTAGAAACTTCAAAACCTTGAAATTTCATTCAAATCTTGCTCACTTAACTTTGAAAATGTAGGAATAGAAAATTTAAAGTATTTAATAAACTTACAAATACTCAAGTTAAGTTTCTCTTAAGTTGAAATTTAGCAAATTTAGCATCTATTTTTGCCTTTGCAATATCTACAAAATCTTTAATAATTGAGTATTTTGTTTCTTTCTCAGACACAGACTTAAACATTATAAGTTTAAGCTCTTGGAACTAGTTTAAAAAATTTAGTTTAGTTGTAATCATTAGAATTAGAATTCATAGAAAACTTTAAGATTGAGTAAGAAAGTGCTGTTGAAATAGGTTTAGGCTTGAAAAACTTAAATTACATATAATCGCTTTCTCTTAAATTTGGAAATGGATGCGAAATAGGCTCAAAGGGTGCTTTAGCAATAGCATAAGGACTTGAGTAGTTATCCACACTGAGCTTTTTACACTTATCTATAGGATAATCAAACAAAATTGATTCTGAAGGAGGAGCTGCTCTAGCATCATCTATTAAGAGCATGAAAAAACTTAAAAATCTTACATTTATAATTAATAATGGAAATAATTAAGGATAAGATTTATTAAATGCAATTTCTCAATCATTAAATGAGCTTAGATATATTGAACATGTCTAAATTCATGCTTCTTTCAGTTAGTATTTCAACCATTGTCCATAGCAATTGAAATAATTTTTATCTAATAAATTATTTACTGAAACTTCATTGCAAATTTACAATTATTAAGTCGAATAATCAATTTTTGAATTAAAAGGAAGACAAAACAAACAAATTTATCTTAAATTTTAATTTGAAAATATGTAAAATTACTCGCCCCATGTTGAAATAGAGTCTTTAGAAGAAACTTAAATAGAAAACTAAATTTAGATCCTATTTAATTTCAATAATGAATTACAAAATGATTACTATGAAAAGATCAAAGAATAAATTTTGAAAATTAAAGCCAAAAAATTAACAATTTTATTCCATTAAGGAATATTCAATCAATATTAATTTACTTAAATTGTTCTTCCTTCACTTAACAATAAAAACTTGGAGTATTTTAAGCTCAATATTTAGTAACTTTTCTTAAACGAAGAAGAGATATTTGTGCAATTAGCTTAATAGCTAAGCAAACTAAAAATTAATCATTTAATATTAGGCTTTTAAGGTTCTGAATCTGATCAGTTTTACAAAAAGATAATGCAAAACCTTTCAAACTCTGAAAGAATCTGTAAAATAGAGCTGTATGGCAATATTTTAAATGAAAAGTTAATTGTCTAACAACAAAAGTATATGCCAAGACTCGTAGACTACAAACAATAATATACATATTTTTGATTTAAATAAATTATAAATTATTATGTTTGAGTTCATTTTTCTTTCATATTTTTTTAAACATATTATGATTTTATTTTATTTTTAATTAATCTCATTCAAAAATTCAATAAAAGTATATATCTAAAATAAGCTGAATTATTATCTCACTATAAAAACAATTTTTTGAAAAATGTAAGACAGCTCAATTAAATTTTATTTCAATATTTTTATCTAGCCGTTAAGCAAACATAATTTTTTATGAAACTTCAAATTTTCTTGTTAAATAAATATCTAAATCTTCTTAAAATAAAATAACAAACAAGAAAGAAAGAGCAGCTTAGAAAAGAATTGAAAGCAAATTTCTTGTTAAATAAATATCTAGATCTTCTTAAAATAAAATAATAAACAAGAAAGAAAGAAGGAGCAACTTAGGAAAAAATTGAAAGCAAACATTCCAAATAGTAAATATAAAAAAATGAAAACTAAAATGACTCAATTAAACATTTAAAATTTGAATTGTGAAAAAGTATAAAAAAATCTTTTTATATATTTAAATAGAAGCATTTTTTTTGTTTTTAATTCTTTATTCATAATTAAACTAAAAATAATGATGTTTTTTAAATAAAATTATAAATTTATTTTATTAGAAATGTTTCAAAAAAATATTCTATTGGAAAAAGAAGAATTCGATATTAACAACTTTTGTACTTAGTGAATTAAAATATAATTTTCAAATTTAAACTTGCTCAGAGATTAAATAATTAGAATTGAGGTATTTAATGAATATCATCTATACTCATTTATGTGTAGTAAATATTTAAAAACAATACTTTCGAATAAAAAATATATGAATAGACAAATAAAAATATTTTTTTTGCTTCACTTTTTATCTGATTTTTATATAAGTAAAGAAGGGGACGCCTACTTGTTTTACAGAGGTACCTACGACAATACTTATTTTTTCTTATTTTTGTTGGATACCTCGTTATCGTAAGGTTAGTCTTCCTCCAGTTAATAATTACTTCCAGCTAAATTATCATGTAGTATGTTATCTTTTATCTAAACTTTTAATGGATAAATAAGTAAATTTTTGTTAATATCTCCTGCAGAATTGCTATCGTAATCTTTTTTTGCCTTATCATCTATGCAATTTTAATCTGAACCTTATTAGGATGATTTATCATAAACAATTATGTTATTTTCTTTTTAACCTTGATAAACTTGCAATTATAAAGTAAGTTAGGTATTTTCTTGCTGATCTGGATTATTTATTGGTTTATTATATATTTCATAAGCTGAGTCAATTCCATAAGTTATCATAATCATGATCATTATGGCAAAGTATGTATTAGCTTAAGAGAATAAACCATTAATAACTCCATAACAATCAAGGGTTTTAATTTTATTTGCTATGTAGAGATTCATAAAATAAAAACCAATGCTGCCATAAATAAAAAACAATGTCACAAAATGATGAGTTCTATGTAATTGTTATACTTTTAGATTTCCTAAAATAACACAACAAGTATAAGCTAGCATACCTTAATAAAATAAATCTGTCTATTTTCCATGTTTATCAGAGAATTCACCAACACTTTAAAATCTAATTAATTAGTTTAAAAATTTCATTAAT
The DNA here is from genome assembly GCA_000231845.2 of Tetrahymena malaccensis 436. NCBI lineage: Eukaryota > Ciliophora > Oligohymenophorea > Hymenostomatida > Tetrahymenidae > Tetrahymena > Tetrahymena malaccensis. The sequence goes on along the minus strand of JH720185.1, from coordinate 26,718 downwards.
ATACTCGAATCAAACAAGTATTTTTATTTATTTAATTACTGTAATAAATATTTTTATTTGATAAATTAAATATATTTTTTTATTTAAAATTTAAAGGTTAAAAATTTTTCTTTTTTTTTCTCATTAAAATGTTTTCTTGAGAAAGCAGATTTGAATTTTAAGGTAGTTTTTTTAAATAAAAATATAATCAATTCATCTCTTATCTCAGAAAAATAACTAGTTATTTGATTGATTAGACTTATTGGAAAAGCTTTATTAAGCTGAAATAAAAATATTTGAAATTTAAAAAATATTACGATAAAAACATAATGATGAGGGCATGCAAAGAACCGTAGAAAAACCAACTCCAAAAGTTTTTTTGCTTAAAGATAAGGTTATTTGTAAGGTTTTTATAATCTTGGGGTCTCGACTCTAAAATATTTTTTCTTGTTTAGATTGGTTAAAAGAACTCATTTGAAGGATGCATTTCATCGAAAAGAGCATACAATATAATTGGAAGAGAGACATAAAACAAATTAAAGAATTATGTCATCCACTAATCATAAACATACTAGGCACTCTGGCCAGCATAAAAATTAAACCAAAAGTAAACCAAATTCCATGCTTAGTTTTTATAAAAGTTAAAGAATATTAGGTAACTATTTTTTCTATAAGCTTCTTAGCCAGTATAAAGGAGCAATCTATTTAAATGTTTGAACTCTGCGAGAGAGAAATCAGAAGCTTTTGCTGCTTCTCTGCCCTTTTGAAAATATAAATAAGTTTAAAAAAATACTTTTTATATGCAAATAATTTTACCTCTTTACCACGAATACCTATTCCTACATTAGCTGCTTAGATCATATTAATGTCATTAGCACCATCACCTATAGAGAGAACGCACTACCCTGGACTTATTAGATGGACTAAATCAACTAATTACTTTTTCTGAATAGGAGTGAAGTGGAAGGCTATTACTGAATCAGCATTTTTCATTACAAAATTAAAGTAATCTATAAGCTCCGCGTTCTAAGAAAGGTGGATATTATGAAAAGTCAATCCTGAAATACCAATGCTGAGTTTTTTTTAATCTTCCAAAGCTTTTTTAAATTTCATAAGTTATTCTATAATAAATTTATCATTTTAAGCATTTTCAATTCCTTCTTCAATGACTTGTAAATCCCCATCTTTTTCTACAATATTTGATTTAATACCAATACTGAGTGCTGTTTCTTTTTTATCTCCTGTGATCATCCAAATTTTAATTCCTGCTCTCTTCAGATTGGCAAGTGTTGGAACTACTTGGTCAGCAAATTCATCGTTTACACCTGTTCCTCCAATTAAAACGTGGTTTTTTTCAATTAAAGAAAAAACTTGATCATTAATAACTTAGATATTTAAGTTTCCTTTACTTAACTCTTCGTTTTTCCTATTATAGTATAAGTAATTTTAAGATAAATTAAATGTTTTACAAATTACATTTGCAAAAATGCGGAAACTTCCTTTTCAGTAAGGTTTTTATAAGAAAGACAGAGGGTTCTAAGCATGTTGCTAGCATAATCATTAAGATGTTACTCAACTGTCACCTTCTTGAAAGATTAATCTTCTGAACAGATGTCGAAGATTGTATTCATAGCACCTTTTTAGTATATTTTATATTGATTTGTCTAAAGATTCTATACTAAGACTGACATCTTTCTTAACTCTGAGCGATACTCGTGGATAGCAATAAGCTTGTATTGCATATTTCTTCCATTGATAGAATCTACAATAGTCATGACTTTATGCTCATCAATGCTATCTAAATATATTCCTGTATTCAAGCAAAATTCCATAATGCATTCCTCATCCGGACTAGTTCCAAGATAAAGTTTTTTGCCTTCAACAAACTCAATCATCAACTCATGGCATAAATTCATACATAAAAGAGCTTCATATTCGAGCTAATTTAACAATATTTTAACACAAAATTCATTTATGAATAACAATTAATTACTTAATTTTCTGAAGCATCTTTTAATTGTTCAAGCAATTTCGCACTCTTTAGAATGCCATTATCATCGTATGCTGTGTGCTCATAAGAGTTATTATTCACAGATAATGCTTTGAATTTCATAACATTTCCTGTCAATGTTCCTGTTTTATCAGTGAGAATGTACTTTACCTGTCCAAGCTAATCTATCAAATTGCTACTATTTACTTCAACTAATTCGTCACTTAATTTATTAATATAATTTTTGTCTCTTGTTAACAGCTGCCCTTAGAGGTACTTGACGATTTCAAGTGTGACTAAAAGCGATATGGGAACAAAGTTGCTGAGGAGTAAAATCCACATTGGTATTCTGAGAAAGAAATCTCCTGCAGGGTACGACTCTATGTCATGCTCTCCAATTAGAAGGTAAGTAAGTTCATCTTTATTAAAGTTATACCAAATGACATAATAAGCTGCACAGAATATGCATATCAAGAGGAGTATTAAGAATATATAAAATACCATTTTGTTCATCATCTTTTCAACTGTGCCAAATTTATAGCTAGTTTAAATTAAAAGAATGAAATACTAGTAAATAATTTATAGATATTTATTTACTGTCCTCTTTAAGCATATTTTAAAGACTTGCAATCGTGTCCAGAATAAATTACAACAGCTGTAATCGAGTGAGTACGTTTAAGGGTACACCCTCTCAAACATATATTCTACAAAGAAAGAGGATATTTGCTTTTTGAAGGATCTTTTTCTGACTCATCCATCATTATTCCATTAAAACTATGAATGCGATAATTTGGATCTTCATACTAAAATTAAAATCTCCCAATATTACTTAAATTCTTAACAGCATTTTCATCAGTGAAAATGAGCGATGCACAACTTTATCTCTGCTTTAAATTCGTCTCACCATCTAAATTTTTAGTCTCCACATAACAATTTCCCTTAAAATCAAAAAAAAAAAGCTTATTTCTCAGTAATAAATATTTTATTTATCTATGTAATGTTTATGGTAAGATTCTATTCAAATTATCTTTAGATTTTACATTGAAATATTAAATAATTTACATATTAATTTGTAGTAGAAAGAATCAAAATGTCAGCAGGGAACCTTTCATTTAAATCAATTTTAATAATATCTCCAATTTTAAGCTCCTCCCATGTAACCTTTTCAAACTCTCCTGACGAAGTATTTAATTTGTTTGTTAGAGATTTATTTTCATATTCATCTTGCTTTCTCCTTTTTCTATCTTCAATAAAATCCTTCACCATACTTATGAAAATAATTACACCTAATGGAGTGTAAACGAGCGGCTTGCCATCCGTAGTAGTAATTTGAGGTATGATTTGGCAAATACCAATAATGATAAAATATATGTTTGCGAGCTTGCTAAACTAAACCATTAAATTCTTGGGAATGAAGGTTAAATAATTGTATTTAGATGTCTAAATCCTATTATTGCAAACCTTATTATCAGGAATTCCTGCATAAACTGACCTAAGTTCCTATTTCCTAACTATTTTCTTTTTAAAGCAGTAGAGATATGGCCTGTCTACCGCATTATTGTAAGAATTCTGGATCTTATTTATCTTATCAACTTAATAAATCTACATAAGAAAGAATATTTAAGTATACTAAATTTAGTTAGATTCAAAGAACTAATAATTGTCTTTAAAATTTGCTTTAATACTAATAAACTTAATCTATTGATCGAAAATAAATAACACAAATTGAGTTTATTTCACTTTTTCGCTTACAACTCATTTCATTCATTCTCTATACGATTAAATGCTTTTGTTCTAAATGTTATTTCTTAATTTTAAGATTTCAAATTGATAAAAAGACTACTTACTAAACATGATTAAATTATGTTTATTAATTTTATAAAAAAAAGTAAATGCAAATTCTATTCTAATCCTAATTTTACAAATAAAAGAAAAAATCTTCTTTTTCTAAAAAATCATTCAATTTAATTTCATTTTAGCAAAAGCAAATAACAAATGCTTCTTATCTGAATAAAATCAATAATTAGAAATAAATTAATACAATTCTTAATTATTACCACAAATTAATCTCTTAATAAATTTCCATTTCTAAATAATATTTTATCTAATGCTCTATTTTTATTATTTTTAAATTGGATATTAAGCAATTAAATGATGTTCTAATGAATAAGTGTAGGTATTATAAATTTTTTATCAATAAATAATACTTCTATGTTAATCATATTGATGAGGCGAATAAATTTAAAAGCGATTAAATTTCTTTATAATAAATAAATGGATATTTATCAAAAAAATAAATGATTTTGAATCTAATATTTTTATCTCTTTTATTTTAAATTATGGTAATTATTTTATCAAATAAATAAATATATTTTTTGTAAAGAAAATATTTTCTTTCTGATAATAATATTTTTATAATTAAATAATTTAAATTATTATAGGATAATTTCAAAAATAAAATATTGATAATTTTTTTTTTTAATATTTAAATTCAGCTAAATATAATGTATTTCTATCATTAAATAATATAAGGATTTTTGCTTCATTTTAATTTATCTTACATCTCCAGCTCTTATTAATAAATATTTTAAGGAATTTTCAATTAATATATTGTATGAAATTGAATTCCATTAATAATTTTTTTTTTAGAGCTAGATTAATTTAGTAAATTCATTTAAGTTTCAAAATTAATTTGGTTTATTTTTGAAATCTTTGAGCAATATTAGTTAATTTTTTAGGTACATTTGATTCTTCATAAGCTAATTTCTAAATAGTTTTAAGAAAAAAATTGGTAAGGATAAACTTTTTAAGGATTTTTATATGGTTTATTTGCTTATTTAATCCAACTTATATTAAGAAAGAATTCTTAATTATGAAGATAATAGGATATTAATTCCATCCATATTAATTTTTTAGCTTTTAAATTTTATAAATTTTTATAATCTAATTATGATAAATACAATAAAGGTTGATGATAATTTAAATTTTTAGTAAGAAATTTATAAATTATTTTCATTTAAAATATTTTTTTAATGTAATATTTAATTTTACAAATAAATAATCTGCTTATTTTAAATCACTACTTACAAAGTGATTTTTCAATTAATTAATATTTTTACTATACTAAATTAAAAACAATAAGATTTGGATTATTAAAAAATCATATAAAAGTAGATAAACAAGCAATAAAATGGGTTAAAAACTATTTACATTTGAAAATAAAAATTTAGAATAAAAATTGGATATATAAATAATTAAAGACTTCATTTAAAAAAACGATTATGAATATTAAGCAATCTTAGGAAAATAAGAATCCTTTAATGTGGTTATTGCATTTTCTCATAAATTACAATGTAATGTAGCAGTAAAGATCTCAAAAAATATTTAAAGTTAAAATAAAATTGACTTTAAAAAACTAATTTCAGCGAACTAACAGAATAACTAAGAAAAATATGTACTTCATATGATTGAATATATTTAGGATAAAAAACAAGGGCTTTTTGGGCTTGTTACTGAGCTTTTTGAAAGTAATTTTGAAATTTAAATATAATTTAATGCAATTTATATAATAGGTAATCTAACTGAGATTTTAAAGCTAAATGATCTTAACATCAACTAAATCATAGCGATGGCTTATCAGCTATTAAAAGGTTTAGTTGCGCTCTCAGAAAATATGATTTAAAATCTTTATCTTTCATCTGACAACATATTATATAGTAAATCTAAAAATTGCTTCTTAATTGGTATGTATATTAAAAATTCAACAACAATTAAAATAACTATTTTGTAAATAAATAAAAGATTGTGAGTTATAAGTAAGTCTAATTACTTAGTTTATTAATTTGATTTTTTTATCAATATAATTCTTCAATATAAGCTGGTTTTATATTTAAATACTTTAATTAGCCTCCTGAAGTTAAAGATAAAGAAAATTAACTCAGCAAATTTGTAATAATTTGATGTTGATTATATTTAATTAATGTTTTTTTCTATATTAGAATGAGGTATTTTCAATAGGATTGATTATCATTGAAGCTTTAATATAGAGGCGACTTACATCTATTGAGTAGATGCATTTAAATCACTAAAATTTATTTGAATTATTTCCTTCTTTAAAAGACTCAAATCACTTTGAATTTATTAACAAAATAGTTTGTTAAATACTATAACCAATATAAGATAGGAGATATCATCTATAAATCCTGCTCTAAAACATAAATTAGTTTCATACTAATGAAAATCATTTAAAATAAATGAAATTGTAAAAATCACACTAAAAAATTACAATCCATAAAATAGATGACATTATAAAAGCAACAAATTACTATGATGAATTAGAATTGAAAATGTAATTTTATTTTAACTTAAAATTACTGACTTTTCTTTATTATCTAAGATTTATTTAATATGCAAGCAAATTTTTTTTATCAAAATTTTTTTGGCAATTAAAACACAATTTTGATGAAGATGTAAAAAATATTTTTTGATTGCAAATAATAAGGATTCTTATTAGGGTTTTGAAAAAAATAAGTATTTATATATTATCTAACATTAAACACTATTTATAATAAAAATAAATTACAATTATATTAACTTTAAAATATTTAAAAATAATTCAGATTCTCTTTTAAAACAGAAGATGCTCTAAATATTGAGATGAACTTGGAAAAATGCCAAAATATTACTATTTTGAATATAGATTTAGGGTAATTTAATTATACAAATTATTTTATATGTTTAGATAGGTTAATTGAATAAATTATTTCATGATTAACTTACTTTTATTTATTATCCTTTATTTAATTGCTTCATTAGATTTTTCAGATTTTAATATTAACAATTAACAAACAAACATAAATTTACTTGCATTTTATTTTTTAGATGGAATTATATTGGTGATAAAGGAGCTGAAAATATACCTAAATTCTTAAAAAAGTGTCCAAATATTATTTCTTTGATTCTAAATTTAAGGTAATTTTGTAAAATAATTTTTAAAAAAATTATAGATAAAATGAACTTATTCTAAAATAAATTGTTAGAATTAAATATATAAAAGCTTTTTAAATATTAATTAATTACTATTACTATTATTATTTTATAAGCCAACTACTTAAAATATTCATAATAAATTTATAGAGGCAATACTCTAGGAGTAGAAGGAATAAATATTATTGGAAAAGGGTTATAAGAGTGTCAGCATATAAATTCTTTAAATCTATCATTAAAGTGATTTTTAAATATTGATTACATTACTCGTTAATAATAAACTAATTGATGCTATTTTTAAAATCTTATTTTGACATTATTATTTAATTTCATAACAGTAGTAATAACCTTGATGCAGATGGAGCAAAAAATCTTGGAGCATGTTTAGAATAATGTCTAAATATCCTTTATTTAAATATTGACTTAAGGTATCTATTAAAATTAATTTTTTATTAATAGTTACTCAATTATTGTAATTCCTCAATGTCCCCACCATTAAAAGTAAGAATTAAAATAACCATCTTTAAATAAAATTTTAAAAATCAGTATCCTCTGTTACTTTATTTAAATGGTTCTTATTATGAGGAATTATAATAATTTCGTAAGAAGCTAGCTTTAGAAATAAAAAAATTATTTTTATATAAAGTTAAAAAGCTTTTTATTATTTTGAATATTTAAATTATTATATTTTTTTTGTTAGCAATAATAAAATTGGAGTGGAAGGAGCTAAGAATATTGGTTTTAGCTTACAAAAATGTCAAAACATCAAATATTTAAAAATTAATCTTTAGTAAATTTTTAAATCTAATAAGAATTGATTGAAAAATTATCAATTTATTTAAATTGTTATAAATTAATAATTTTTAGCGAAATATTTGAAATATTCTTTTTTCATTTAATTAATTTACTATTCTTATTATCAAATTTTTATTTATTTTAAAAATTAAATAAAATTGTTTTCATAGATGGAACTTTATTGAATAAGAAGGAGTGTAAAATTTTATAACTAGTTTAACAAATTGCCAAAATGTTACATGCTTACATTTAATTTTTGGGTATTTTTTATTATATAATTTTTATTTTAAAAAATAATAATTAATTTGAAGTTATTTTCAAGTTTATAAATTTATTATCTGCTAGAAATTATTTTATCAGTTAATTATAATTTAAAAATATTAATAAGTCTTTTTATTTTTATAGCTTAAATAAAAGGAGCTTGGATATCTTAGAATAAAATTTAAGAAAAACTATAACTCATTGTGTTCAACTGACTTTAAAAAATTGAATTAATTATTAAATAAATTATTTTATATTTAATCATATTTGTTTTTGTTCAAATTACCATTTGAGAAATATTTTATTGATGAATTAAAAAATAAATTTAATCATATTTATTCTAGCTTGAATAATCTTTTGAAAATTATATTTATTAATTTTAAAAAAATAACAATTAGTTAAATTTAAGCACTCAAACTCAATTAATTTTTATATAAAATGCATAAAAAAAAGAATATTTAGATTTTTACAAAAATGAAAAAAAAGTAATGTAGGTGCTGAGTTCAGCACCTGAAGAATCTATTATATCCTATCAAAGTTTATTTTTATTAAAAAATA
>JH720185.1:0-14758 GCA_000231845.2 Tetrahymena malaccensis 436 | reverse complement strand
TTGATTGATTTACTTTTTGATTCTGATTATGCTTTTTTAATTTAAGTCATTTTTACATTTGCTGATATAAATTATTTACTAGTTTATTCTTTATTTATATTTATTCATTTTTCCTTCTAACTAACTAATATTTTCTTCAATAAATATAAAGGGGAAATTAAATTGGCGATGAAGGTGCCTCAGGTTTAGGCTCTGGATTAGCAAACTGCACTAATCTCTCAAATTTGACACTTAATTTACAGTAAAAATAGCTTACTTGATTTGGATTATTTTAATATAAAAATGAATTAAAACTAAAACAAACTTTTTATTTGATTTACCTAATTTTTGGTTAAGATTATGATTTTTATTTTATATTTTTAAGATAAAGATCATAAAAATAAACAAAAACTATTTTACTTAACAAAGTTTTAATTAAAATATTTTATCTTTTTACTTTTATGTTATTCATTAAAATTTAACTCTAATATCTATATATAGCAAAAATGATATTAATGATTCACAATTATTAAAGATATTGAGCAAGTACCTTAAAGCTAAAAGATTAGTTGTGAAAGAAATTTATATATGATAATGCATAACTGATAAAAATTGAAAAATAGAATGGATAAATTAAAAAAATTTTTTTAAATATAAAATAAATTGATTTATTTATTTATCTATCTTATATTTTTATATTTGTAAATCCAATAATTAAGCTAAGAATATAAATTAATGATTATTTTTTTCTTATTAAGCTTACTTTTTAATCATATCTAAAACATAATTATATAGTCAAAATAAGGTATATTAAAAAACACTTTTCTATTTTCTTATTAACAAATTTATAATTTAGAATATTTATTATAAGACATACAATAATTGTTTAATAAATAAAATATTTAAAAAAACACTTTTATTTTTTTCTAAGCCAATTATTAAGAGTATTCTAAATTGCGGCTTTAATTAATATTTAAAAATTAACTAGTAAAAAAAACATAATTAAAAAAACTATTTTAAAATAGTAGTTTTAAAGAGTCTAAAATTTTGTAAGATATGGTATTAAATGATAGTTAGCAAGTATTTAATTACTTAGAATATTTCAATGATGCGGTTTTATATGATATTTATAAATTAACTAATAAAAAACATAAGTATCTAATTAAATAGAATATTGAGATGATGCGGTTTTATATATAGGATATTTATAAATTAACAAATAAAAAACATAATAAAAAAAAACTATTTTAAAATAATTATTAGAGTCTAGAATATTGTAAGATGTGGTATTAAATGATAGTTAGAAAGTATCTAATTATTTATAATATTGAAACTATGTCGTTTTAAATGATAGTTAATAAGTAACTAAACTATTTTCAAAAATACATTTGTTTTTTCTACTCTAAATTTTAAGATGCAGTTTTAAATGATAGTTAGTAAGTAACTAAACTATTTTTAAAAAATACATTTATTTTTCTAATCTAATTTTAACATTTAATTTTAAATAAATTATTTTTATAGAAACACTTTTATTTTTTTTCTTTTAAAATAGATTCTTTTATTTTTTATTAAGCTAATTATTAAGAAAATTTTAATATGTGGTTTTAGATAATATTTGAAAAGTAATTAAAAAGAAATAATTAAAAATAAACTATTTTAAAAAATACATTATTTTATTCTAATCTAATTATTGAGAGTCTATAATATTATAAGACGTGGCTTTAAACAATAGTTAACTATTAACTAATAAAAAATTTAATTAAAATAAAATATTTTTAAAAAAAAGTTTTATTTTTTCTAAACTTATTGTTATTTGATTAATTTATAGGATTTAAAAACATACTTTTATTATTTATTAATGAGTTTTAAACACTTTAAACATATAAAAGATTTATTAAAATCTGTCTTTATTTGGAAAATTAGCATAAAAAAAAGTTGAATAAATGATTTTAAAATAATAAATAAATAAATTAATTTAGTTTGTTATTAAAAATTTAAGACTTTTTTAATTAAAAAGTAGACAATAAATGCTTGAGGATAATTACCTTTTTTAGAATAAACAAGATTATTTTTAGAAACTAATTAATTTTGATTTCAGAAATTTTAATTTTACTTTAATAATATTTTTAATTAATTAGAATAAAAAGATAAACTATTTAAATAAAAACACTTTTAATATATCTAAAATCAATTATTTAAAAATCAGATTCTCTAATAGGTGTTTTAATTAATTTATATTTTAAAAATATTTAATAAGAAAAAAAATATTGAGAATATACAGAAATAATATTCAAAATGTAAGTAAAATCAGATATAATTTATAACGAGATTAAGAACTTTTTTGATTATACAAAAATCAAAAATTATTTAGATGCTCATTAAAAAAACTTTCTTGATTTATCAAGATAATAACCTGATATATCTAAATATATCAAGCAAAAATTTAGCATATCATGCTCTGATGCTAACTAAATTTATGAAATACTAAATCAAAACAATTTTAGTAAAAATTAAATAGAAATGCTGAAGCATATTTTAAACTTAAAGCATGCTATTTTAAATGGTGATGATACATTATAAATATGCTAATTACTGAAAATTCTGAAAAAAGAAAACTCATAGGAAGTTAATTCAGAAATTTTGTACTGTTTAGGCTATTTGATTCAAAGATAAAAAAGGGATTTATCAAGCACTGATTCAGAATATAAAGAAATAACTGCGATTGTTGAAAATTTTAATAGTGATGTTTCAGAAAAAGCTTTAAATTTTATTCAAGGATTAATATTGAGCTAATAGGATAAAGATTCTTTTATTGACTATTAAAAACAAAAACTAAATATTAACAAAATCGATAACAAATTTTAGCCTTAAAAATGCTAGCAGATGGTGTAGACATGTTAGAGTGTGTTCAATTAAGAATGTATATAGATCATGGATACAAATCTAAATGATATGATCAAAGGTTTAAGTAAAAAAACTTTGAAAAGTGTCACATAATTTAATTAGCCTGTAATTACTGAAGAAAATGGGTCTGATAGGTGCTGGTATGAATCAACTTATACGTGCGTTAAAAAAATATATGACAAAATTTAAGAAGGAAAAATTATTAAAAAAAATGATATAGATTAATATTTACCTTCAAATTTTTTACTTTAATTTGATTTTCATTTCTTCTTGATTATTCCAACAATAACACCTTCTATAAAAATTTGTTTCATAAACATGATGATAGCTGAAATTTTCTGTTTAGCTACTAAATAATAATTTTAACCTTGTGTAATTGAAAAACTTTCACACTGCATTTCAGCTTAATTTCAAAATAAAAAAATGCCAATAGATTATATTTCATTTAATTTTGATTCAATACCTTCTGTGAATGAATTTTAAAATTCTAGATTAGATTAATCGTGCAAAGGTATTAGAAAAATAATTAATGAAATTAATTAAATAAGACTTTCTAAAAAATGGTATCAAAAGTTGAAACGTGATCAAGATTATGTGAATAAATTTAATTAAATATTATTAGATATTAATTAATTTATTACGTTTTGTTCAATAAAAGCGCTATAGCATTAAATCTAGAAAAATAAAAGTTTATTAAAGGATGATCTTTTGTTGAGAATAAATTAATGTGTTGATAGTTAAAATTTTCAAGTTAAAAAAGTAGCAATGCAAATTTTATAACAAAACAATTAAAATGAAAATGTTAATCATAAATAATTAATTATGGTCAGTATTTCTTAGCTTAAATAAATGTAAGATTTAGATTAAGAAAAAAAAAACTTTTATTTAGATTTAATTTTCGAAAATTCATAATTTGGAGACAAGAATATAAATGAAACTTTTGAACTTGAGTAACTAATGGATATTAGTAATCTACTTTTAAAATAGTAATATTCTCTAGAGGAAATTTTAAAGCTAGCTTAAGCACTAAATAACATATTAAGTACTTAATAGATACTTATTAAATTTGATATTAACAGTAAGAGTACCTTTTTAGCTAATATTCAATAATCTATGCAAATAAATCTTGAAAAGCAAGATATAGTTAAAGAATTTATAGGAATCATAATTAAATTACACAGCATAGGTTTGCCTTAACAAACCATTAGCTATCTGTTTGAAATTTGTAATAAATTACAAGTTGATCAATAAGTTTTATTATTACTGATCATTAAAGATTACTCTGACAAGATGGAGTTCAGTCAGAAAGAATTGGAAACAATTGCAATAAAAATAAATGATTGTAGAGTTTATTAATATGATGAGGAGGATAAAAGCATTAAAATTGATAAGAAAAAGAGACACTAAAATAGAAGATCTATATCATAAATAGTTGGAGAAATATATGAAAAATAGCTAGAAAAAAATATTATGCTTAATAAAAATACTGTAAAATAGATATTCAGTGGGATCAAGGAACAAGAAAAATAAAATCCTATAGCAAGAATCCTTTTTACTCGATGTTTACATTTATTCACTTACAAAGGAGGAATATTAGAAAATGAAATTATGGACTAAATCTTAGAAAAATTAAAGAAGGATTTGCATGATGTTGCAATATACTCGTAAATGTCTTTTATTTAAAGTATATATAATCAAATCCATTCCAAACAAAACAATTTATATTCCTTCTAAGTGTCTAAACTTAAATAAATTTTTTAGTAATAAGAATTCAAAATTTTAGAGAGAGATGAAGATCTCACTAATTATAGAAATTTATACACCCTTCACATCATTTGTAATAGTTTTGAAAATGAATACATTGAAGATATCATTGAAATATTGTTAATAATTGTAGAATAATAGCAAGAAAAGGTAGAATCCATAAATGCTATGCACAAAATTTAGTAAATGACTAAGTAATAATGTAAATTAACTTAAGATTAAATATAGATTATTGTAAAAAAATTGTAAAGTAATTTCTTTAGAAATGATGCATTGCTTATCCTGAAAAATGTAATTACATTTAAGTAAAAGGTTAGTGAAAATGTTTTGCTTATTTTTTTGAATAAGTTTTATGAGTAAAACATAAGTGATTAAGAAATTATAGACACATTTTGTTTGCTAGATAAATATGCTGAAGTTTATGAAGTGACTTAAGAAATTTTCGAAAAAATAGAGATTCAAAGAGCATCACTCCAAATGATAAATTAATAACACTAAATTCAAGATCAATGTTCTTACTTACTTAAAAAAGCTCACTAAGGTATCGAGATACCTCCTTACGTATTTCTGATATTTTAGAAATATTTAGATAATGAGAGTGTTTTAAAATGCATTCTTTAAGTTTTAAAGAATCAATAGAATTTGCAATAAAGCATCATAGAAAAGTTAGGTGAAATGCTAAATCCTGTAAGACCTCAATAACTTATATTAGAAATATGTAGGTATTACTGCAAAAATAATAACTATTTACCTGATTCAGTAATATAAAAATCTTAACAAATTTTAGAGTTTTCAGATAGTGCTTTAAATTTATTTTGTGAAATGACATAGTTGTAAATAATTTTAAGAGACGAAATAATTGAATAAATGTGTCTAAAATTTAAAAGTATTCAGAATGATCCAAAATATTAGTATTCCTTGTTAAGCGCATTAGTTAGTTAAATACCAAAAAAATAAGATTTACAAGTCTCAGAATAGTAAATTAGGTTAAAAAATCAATCAGAAATACCCATTCTATAAAATATCAAATAAGTCTTAGCTTTATCAATTTAACAAGATAATTAAAATATAATTTAGGAGGCCTTAATAGGAATAGAAAAGTTATTATAAAATAACCCTGACATTATAGATGAATAAATTATAAATAATCTAATTATGAATGTTTGTGATTAGATGAATTAATAAAAAATCATTTAAATTTTAAGTAAATTAAAGATAAATGAGCAATAAAATGAAAAAATATAGATTTTCTTGGGTTAATAATAAGAAATAAGTGATATTGAGTTTGTAAATAAGCTTTCTTCATTAAAATAATAGAAAGTACTGTAAGAATGGTAATATAATAGAATTTCAAAAATAATTAATAATGAAAAATCATTTGAAATAATTTAAAAATTAATACTCATTTTAATAAAGTGTGAGTCTAAATAAAATCTCCCAAATTACTTGATAGATTCAATCATCAATTTAACTCTTACAAAAGTTTCTGATGAAATAAAAAACTTGTGTTTTTAGTTTATAATTCAAGTTATTTTATAACAAACTAAGCTTACTTAAAAATAAATAGATATTTTCTTTATTAATTTTGAGTCTAGAATAGATGAAGAACTGATGAAAACTATAAAGTAAGACAAACACACCAATAATACACAACTTTAAGAAATCCTTAACAAATATTTACACAAATCATAGTTAAGTCTAACTGAAATATATTCGCTGTTGAAAGAAAAATCTGTGTTATAAGAATAAGTGTTTAACAATTTATTAAGTCAAAAACAAAAACATTTGAAATAAGATAAATAGCTTTACTATAAAACAGTTGCTATAACTCTGCTTTAAAAACAAGAGTATTGCTCAAAAAAAGAGTGTGTTTAAATTATTATTGAAGCTGCATCTAAAAATTTCTTTTCAAAAGTTATCATGAAAGCTTATTTAATTTTATTAAAAAGAAAAGATGAAGATTTGAAATTAAAAATAATAATTAAAAATATCATAAAATAGTTAAAAGAATATTTTAATATGAATTTGTAAGATAAGTAAAAAATAAGGCAGATGAAAATTAATAATCTTTTATATTTCATTTATAAACTGAGTAAATAGAGTTAATTGAATGAAGAGCTGATATAGATTTTAGATGATAATTTTATGTATTTTAATTCAATAAAAACTGACTATTTCATTTTTAAAATTCTAAAAAATACTTAAAACAATCAGAAAAAATTGACTAGCTTCAAAAAATTGCTTAATTAATATGAACACTATGGAAAAATCCCTGAAAATAACTTTTTAGAAGTAGAGTTAATTACTCATGAAAAATTTAAAGGTTTTTAAAAAAATTTAGATGAAAAAGGATAAGAAAATGAAGAAAAATTTTTAAGATAATAAAATGATAAAGATTTAGTCCAAAGTCACTATAAAGAAGAAGATACATATTCTTAAGAAGAAACATGTGAATATTATAATTATCATTATGAAGAAGAGTAAGATGGTGATAACTACGAAGATGAAAAAGACGAGGATGATGATGAAGATGAAGAAGTCGAGAATGAAGATGAAGATATCGAGGATGATGATGAAGAAGACGATGATGATGAATATTATTCTGATTATCAAGTAGAATCTATAGATAAAGATAAAGAATAAAATTAAGAAGAAAAGAAAATGCAGAAAAAACTGATAGAGAATTTAAATTTCCTATTTAAAGAAAAACTTAAAATTAAAAATAGTATTTTTGAAGGCCGCTGGAAATAAGTGTAAGGAAAGATTCTGTCAATTAAGAATGAAATAAGTTTATTAAAATTAATTACAATTCACTTTGAATAAGATCTTGAATTTTATGAAGCTGTGATATAGATAGCTTTTTATATGAGCAAAGTTGATTTTAAAGAATCAAAGTATATCCTTAAAAACTTTAAATGCAATGAAACTATGATAAACTAATTTAAACTAAAAGCTATTGAAACATTAATTGAAGAAAAATTACCTCATTTAGAAATAGGTAGTGGTTATTTTTAACACTTAAAGGTATATGTCACTGAAAACTATGAGTTTGATAAAATTGAGTTTATTTTCAATAGTTTAAATGATTTGGAAAATACAAGTTAGCTTGATTTTCTATTAGATATGTTGAAAGGTCACCAAAAAAACATTACAGAAATAAAATATTTTTCATCGAAATGCAGCATAAAAGAATTGACTTATCTACTACATTCTAAATGTCTTATTGATAAAATAAAATAATAATAATAAAATAGATATTTTAGGGATATATTAATAAATCTTTTAAAATAGTAATGGACTTTTGAGTAATTGGAAAAAATTATAAATTTTGGTTAAAATTGTCAAAATGGATTTGATAATATTTTCATTGTTTTAGAAATAATTTATCAATACAAAATTTCTCCAAATTTCTATGACGACTTACTTATAATCCTGTAAAATCATACTGAAGAATGGGTTGAAAAGGTAAATAAAGTTGCAATTAGTAAAAATTTCTAATATTAAAGGAAAAAAAATCTAGAGGAAATAATAAAAGAATTCACAGAAGTTCTCAATATTGATTAACAGTTTGAAAATAACTTAAGTTAATAAGTTTAACAAATAAAAACATTGTTTGCTGCAAAAAATTAAAGTTTTAATTTTTAATCATGGTTAAATAATATTAAAAGAAATGGTAATTAATATGATTTAAATGATGCTCTTGCTGTTATTATGCATGCTAATCATTTATGTACTAATTTTGTATTTACTGATTCACAAATATTGGCCTGCTTAATACTACATAAATATAAAAATCAGAATGGAAATTCAGGAATTATATTGTAGGTTTTTACAGGAGAAGGGAAATCAACTATTGTAAGCGCTATTGCTATTTTGGAAGCACTTAAAGGGATAAAAGTTGATATTGTTACAAGCAATATGGTGTTGGCAGAGAGGGATTCAAGATAAAAATAAAAACTTTATAATTATTTTGATTTATCTTGTGATCATAATGGATAATTAGAAGATTATTATGAGGGAGAGAAAAATTGCTACTTAAGTGACATTGTTTACGGGGAAGCTTCTCAGTTTTAATTTGATACATTGAATGATTAATATCATTAGAACCAAACTTTGGCAGGAAGATTAAAATATAAAAGAGTTGTAATTATAGATGAAGTAGATAGTATGCTTATTGATGATAGTTCAAGAATTTCTAAACTAACGAGCATTATACCTCTTATGGACTGTTTTTAATTGGTTTACTTAAAAATTTGGAATAGAGTAATTTCTATTTAGAAGGAAATTCCATAATTTAATGATGAATTAGAAAATTCAGATGATTTTATATAATTCAAATAAGAAGATATTTAAGAAGGAAATATTAAAAACTTATAAAATACAATAAGGGATGAGATTGTTTGGTTTGTTAATGAAAATATGATCAAAGTTCCTAACAATTTAAAAGATTATTATGACAATTAATTAGAAAAATGGATTGAAAACGCTTTTAGAGCCCTGCATATGAAAAAAAATATAGATTACATAGTAAAAGATAACAAGATTATGCCAGTTGAATTCGATACAACTGGAGTAGTACTTAACAATACATGCTGGAATGATGGATTGCATTAATTTTTACAAATTAAAGAAGACGTTCATTTACAATAAGAGAGTCTTACAACAAATTTTTTGTCAAATGTGTCATATTTTAAAGAGTATTCATACATATATGGACTTACAGGAACTCTTGGATCAGATAAATCAAAAGAAGTACTAAAATCAGTATATAATACTAAGCTTGCAATAATTCCGAGCTAAAACTATAAATAGTTTATAAATTTAGGAACCTAAATTTTACCAAATAGGAAAGAATGGATAAACAGAATATGCCTTAGAGTGAAAAGCGAGGGAAAAAAATGCAGAGGAACACTTGTAATATGTGAAAGTATCAATGACGTGCATGAAATAAGTTAAAACTTAAAAAGAATATTAGGAACTAATTAGATAAAACAATACACAGAAAATAATGATAATTAAGAGCATCGCATAGAAACAATTAATCAAAAAGAGGTTATAGTAGCTACTAATTTGGCTGGTAGAGGGACAGATATAAACACTTAAGATATAGAAAACTATGGAGGGCTCCATGTGTTAATTACCTTTTTACCAAATAATTAGAGAGTTGAAGAATAAGCTATGGGTAGAACTTCGAGACAAGGTAAATGTGGAACTTGTGAAATTCTTATTTGCGACTCTTAGGAAAGTTATGGTCTGTTAAATTAGTACAACATTGATGTTAGTGAGCTTCTAAAAAATCAAAGAGATTTGAATGAAATTAATCAGTTAGATAATTTTCTGAAAAATAATTATGAAATAATAATAAAAAAAGACTAATTATTTAAAATATTTAGTGAAAAATCTAAAATTAACAAAAGTAAATTATTAGAAAAATCAAGTTTTTTTAAAACTATTTACCATTTCTTTAGAGATTTTATAATCCTTAAAAATGTGAAGAAATTCTTTTAGAAAAATTATTAAGCTGGAATAGAAGAAAACTGGGCACATTTTCTATATAAAAGTGATAATAATATTATTAAAAAAGAATAAATTGATGAAGAATTTAAAAAATTTTTAAACGAAGTGGATTAAAACACTTAAGATGAAAATCAATTTATAAATTTGTCAAAAAGTCCTTCATATTTAAATTAGATAGCTAATTATATTTTTTTGAATAAATTATATAAAACTTTTGATGTGTAAAAAAGCTTAGATTATTACTAAAGAGCTGAAAAATTGGATAGATGTTCAATACCTGCATTATTAGGAATAGCTGTAGTGAAAACTTATAAAAATACGCAGAAGAAAGATGACCTCCTTATAGATTTAAGCAATATTATTGATGAATTAGATAATTAAAATTCTTAGGTAGAGTTAAAGAGGGTACTTTTGGAAGAGTATTAGACTAACCTAAATAAATAGTTTTAATTGTAATAAAATATTTTATATCTATACAAATAAAACATCAAAAATGCTCATAAAACTGTTAAATTATCTCTAAGGTATATGGATGTTAGGATGAAATGTACTCCTTAAAATCCTAGTTAAATAAAAGAATAAATAATTATATAAAATAATATTTAATTATATGAAAATATAAAATTTAATAATGATACAAAATATACTAGCTATGAAATCGCATTTAATGGATTAACGTCTCATAAAGATTTATGTTAAAATGATCAGGCTCTTAATTTGATAAAATAGTTTAAAATAAAAAAATCTTCTATTTATATTGAAAGTGTTCATCTTAAATAGTTATTTTCAAGCTTTGATTCTAAAAATTTTTAATCCCTCACTAAATAGGAAGCTCTCAATGAGCTTAAATAAGTAAAATTAATGTGGTGTAATATATTCTCTAAAGAAAAAATGGTTGAGCTAAAAGAATATAATCAAATTTCGATGATAAATTAATACAAATTAAAAGTCAAAGAGGCTATTAAACATATCGAAAATTCATAATTATAAAATCACAGATATGATTTATTTATTTAATAACAAAAAAATTAACTGAATTAATACTAATTAAGCGTTGAAATAAAGGAATTAAAACCCGTAGACTTAATATAGATAGTTGATTAAAGCTAATGTAAGTTATTTAGCATTGAAATTGTGGATATTGACTAGTTCTCATCAAAGCTAATTCAAATTTTCAGCGAAGACAATGATAACTATAACAATAAATGCTTTGAAATCAGTCACTTAAAAGACAATACTATAAAGGTGTTCAATAAGAAAGAAGTATTAAATTATCTCAGTTTTATCTAAAATAATAGTGAGTAGCATGAATAGAAATAAGAGGTTTACAATTTAAAAATACCTCATTTAGAATAAAAAAATATTTAAGATTTTGTAAAATAATTTAATGATTTCTAAATATTTTTTAATTTAACTTTGGAAAAAGTCTAACAAATATAAAATCTAGATTGGCCTAGCAATGTTAGTTTAATTTTCCATGACTTAGATTCAGTTTAATGTGAATAATTAATACCAATGCTAAGAAATTAAAATATACTTTTCCAGTTAATAGTTCAAACTAATGATGTTTATGATTTTTAAAATTATATCACAAATGCTAAAAGAAACAGTTAAAAAATATTACTAAATGATACAAAATCACTTGAAAATATCTTGAAGTAATTTTAAAATGATTAAAAAGACTTATTAAAAGAGTTTAAATAGGTTTTTAATGAAAATGGATACTAGTTTGTCCCAGAATTTTGTGAAGATAAACCTTTTCCTTGGTATAGTTTCACTCTAGTACTTTGTGCAGCAATTATTCAACTATGTATTGGTACTGTTTTACTATTTACTCCAGGATTTTAAAAATGGGGATTTTCTATTATTTTTGAAGGCTTATTAGATCTTTATACATTATATAAAATTTAAAGAGATAAAGAATTTGGATGGTAGTAGTATTTAAAATAAAAGGGTATAGCATATGCTATTATTGCAGTTACTGTGGGTGTAAAAAAAATAAAAGCAAAATATTAAATGAAATAAAGCGCTAAAGGAGTATAAACTACTGAACAATTATGTGTTTAATAAGCAGAAACTCTGATAGAATCAACATCTATAACTTAAACTGCCTAATAATTAAATGGATAAGCATTATAAAAGCTTGATATAATTTTGAAATTTAAGTAGGTTTTTACAGAAGCCTTACCTTTAATTATTGCTAATTTATTTAATGATTAATTTTTTAAATTTTTAGAAGAAAAATTGGCAATAAAAATATAGGATTCTCTTAAGGAGTAATTGTTAGCTAACAATATCTTAAATGAATAGTTAAATAAAATTATGATTCTCAGACAAATTAATTATAAATTAGATTTCTTTGATTTATTGAAAGAAATTATGGATGAAGCACTTGAGTCGAAATCAATGTTTAATCAAATAAAACAAAATTGTGAGGATGTTCTTGAATTTTTAGATTAATTTAAGGATACCTATCCTGGAGTTTTTTCGTTGGTATTAAATGTTATTTAGATATACTAAATTTATAGTATAACTACAACATTCACAGAACTTTTAACCTAAAAGATACGCGCAAAAGCTTCAATTGATTTTATATTTCAAAAGCAAACAAAATTATTAAAATATCAAGAAATTTTAAGAATTATTGAAATTATGAAAAGTAATAAAATGATTGTCTTAAATAATGAAAATGATTTTAGATTTTCACTACCAAACTCAGACGATTTTCCACAAAACAATTTTAAATAAATGTTTGATTAAAATGTCACAGCCATTATAATCTAAGAAAGTTAAATTAAAAATGATAACTAAATGTATCTTAATAACCTAACCAGTGAATGCATATAGCTAAGAGATTTTTGTATAAAGTATTAAGATGCAATTGCTGTAAATCAAATAGATTAAAATATAATATGGATATTTCAAGAATTCTCTGAAAAATTATCTGATAAAATTATTTAAGTTTTAAAAGAAACAACATAGATGGTTTTATCAAAATATGTACTACCTCAATTAAAGAACATGTAGACATAAGATGATTAAATAACTAAAGTGCTACCTTAAAAATAGAAACCTAAAATAAAATTTAATTACTAACAAATAAAAGAATTAGTTAAAGCAAAATTAGATTATACTTTGGATAATATTGATAATATATTAGAGTCTCACTTTTAGAGTTCCACAAAATTTAGAGTTAATTATTTTCTTCGCGATTTTTCTAATCAGTTAAATGGTATCAATAATAAAAAAGAAATATTTTAGTTTATAAATAAAAATAAATTAGAAATAGTAATGGGTGTATTTTAAGCAGTCAAAAGTGCTAATCCTGATTTAAATTACTCTGAATTATCTTTAAATTAATTCTTATAAAATTTAGCCAATCGAAAGGAAGCAAAATAATTTAATAATTTTTTGAATACTATTTTTAAAGATATTAAATAAGCTACTAAATAATATCTATTGAAAATAGGCAGTAAGCTATTATACAAATAGCTTTTAAAATTAAAGAAAATATACTTTAGTCTTTAAAAAATACTTAAGAATGTCAAATAAAATAATAATTGGTAACAAATTTAAAAAATATAATTATGGATAGATAAATTACTTGCAAATATAGGTAAAGACAACCTTGAGTAGTAGTAATATATAGAAAAATAATTAAATAGGCTGGTTTGTTATAAAGATCATCTATAATAACTTTTTCCTTATGTGGATTATGTAATATGGCCATTAAAATTACTAAATATTTATTTAAAGTGTTTAGTATTTTTTAAAGAGAATATATCGTCAGAAAATTAAATAGAACAAAAATTTTTATAAATTTAATAATTAATAGCAAAAATGCTGATAGAAGAACATAAGGAAACATAAAAAGATCAAAAATCAGAAAATTAAAATTTAGCAAAACAAGAATATTCAGAAAACTAAAATGAAATTTTGTAATAAATGTAAAATAACATTATTATTGCTACTCTACTCTAAAATATTATCAAAGCAGTTATTTAAGATGATCACACACTTTTACTCTTATTAATTTTGTAATTGATATCAGTGGCAAGGTAATCAATTATTTCAAACAGCTATTGAAATTTTTAAAATAAATATATTAATTCTATTGGTATCATTTACATATTTTTTTAGCAAAAGATGTTCTGTATTTTTAATATAAACTTTCTGCAAAAAAATAATAATTTATTATTTTATTTTTGATTTTATTATCTATTTTGTACAATTATGATAAATTATTGCTTTTACTTCTAAATTTTCAATTTATTTAATCTATCTAAAAATATTTCACTAACTTTGATATAAAAAAGTTTTGGTAAATTTCATGCTTTGCAACAATTATTAAATTAAAATTTTATTTATTTAAAATTTTTGCAAGCAAATATATTTTTTATAGTATTTCAATTAATTTGAATTTTTTATATAACTCAATTTATTATATTGAGTTGATTTTTCATCTTAAATATAGACACATGTTTTTTTTATTTGATATTTTTTACAAAAATGAAAAAAAAGTAATGTAGGTGCTGAGTTCAGCACCTGAAGAATCTATTATATCCTATCAAAGTTTATTTTTATTAAAAAATAA
>JH720184.1:0-64781 GCA_000231845.2 Tetrahymena malaccensis 436 | reverse complement strand
TTTATTTAAGAATGTCAGCAAGCTCGGGTAGCTCAGTTGGTTAGAGCGTGGGTCTAATAAACCCAAGGTCGAGGGTTCAAGCCCCTCCCGGAGCATTTGTTTTTTTTATACTTTTAAAAAATAGTTTAATTTAAATTTAATAATTTTTAAAATACAATTTAAAAAAAAGAAAAGTTGCCTTTAAGAAAGACTATATTGATTTCAGTCAGCTCGGGTAGCTCAGTTGGTTAGAGCGTGGGTCTAATAAACCCAAGGTCGAGGGTTCAAGCCCCTCCCGGAGCAGTTTTTTATTTATTTACAATAGAAAAATAAAACAATTAAAATTTAAAAAAACAAAAGAGACCTATTTTATTGATTTAAAGCATATCAATTAGCTCGGGTAGCTCAGTTGGTTAGAGCGTGGGTCTAATAAACCCAAGGTCGAGGGTTCAAGCCCCTCCCGGAGCAGTTTTTTTGCTAAAATTAAGTTTATTTATAAAAAAATATTTTTTAAAGATAAAGCAAAAAACTGCTCCGGGAGGGGCTTGAACCCTCGACCTTGGGTTTATTAGACCCACGCTCTAACCAACTGAGCTACCCGAGCTGGATGATATTGACATAGAAATATAAAATGATTTTGTGAAAAAAAAATGATATTAGAATGGTAAAAAGCAAATTTAGAGATTGAAAAATTAATTATATTTTTACCATGTAAATTTTTTTTTCAAAAAGTAAAGTTATAAAAAAAATTAGATTGATTTTTTAGATTCATAGAAAATTGAAAAGATATCCTTTGATTTTATCTGATCTCATTTGTATCAGACAAATATGAATAAACAAATAGATGCAATTAAATAAGTGTGAAACTTGATCAAAAAGTATGTTTTGTTTGAGATGCTTTTAAATGGTATTTTTCCTTAAGTTTTGAATATAAAAGATGATATTAAAGTGGTAAGAATTTCTAAGATATATAAGATCGTATTAATCAGACAAGGATATTAAGGATGAAAGAAAAGAAAGTTAGCAAGAAAATAAAATCAAAGGAAATACACATATCTATATTGATAGTTATTATATACTAATAATTGATTTGAGAAGATTTTGTTTGCTGCTAAAGAAATAAAAGATAATAATTTGCAATAAACATTTTATCATTCATTTAATAATAAAATCTAAAAAGCAAGAAAGCAAGCAGAAAGTCGGTATAAAGATTAAATAAGATAAGGAATAATGGACGGATTAATTGAATATTCTAACAGATATAATGGCATCACTAAGATCTTCAAGATCATCTAGGGAGCTACTTTGCTTAAGCCACCTCATATTAATTAGGCCTTTGAAACTGCTTTGATTTTAGCTTAGCAGCTTAAAATTTACAGCATTTATAGATTTGTTGAGAGCACTGCTCTTGATTGGAAGATCACTACCTTAAGAATCGACAAGGAATTGGCAACATAACAATTCGCTCCATTCGCTGCTCAAGCAGATAAATTAGAAAAAGAAATTAATATGCATAAAAATTCCCAAAATAAACTTTCAACTGGTTTATCCTACATCGAGTTAGGTAATAAATAAATAATTTGATTAAAATTTCATCTTTAAATCATTTTCATTTGCAAGATAGCCAGAATATAAGTTAATTATTATTTATTTTAGGTAATCTATACCTCAAGGCAGGTGATGTTACAGAAGCATTTAGATCTTACGAAAGAGTGTATAAATACTATGAATCAGGGTAATTTATTTTAAATCAAATTTAATTAGCTATGCATGTATATATATTGCAGATATGGATTACACTTCATTTAAATATGCTGATTAAAAACATAATGGAGGATTTAAATGTTTATTTAAATTATAAATTTATTATATAAAAGCGATGTCTACTCTTACTTCCCTTAATGGTTTGCTACAATGATAATCGAAAGAAGATATGATTAGCTCCAACAAGTATATCCCAAGGAGCCCATACCTATTGAAAAGAAAAAAAGAGAGTAATACACCACTTTATTGGTTTTCTAAGCTCTAAGATGCCTTTACTAAGGATTTTAGAATGATTTCCTTCAAATTATTAAAGATGAATTATAGCATGACTGCATTGTAGAAGATGAGAATTTGCTTCTTGTCACTAACTTAAGAGAAATAGGTAAAAAAAATATTAAAAGAAAGAAACAGACAGACAGAATATTTAAATATATTTAAGAAGAAATGTATTATATTTAGTTAAAATTTTTATATTATAAAAGGTGTTTTTATCACTGTTAGCGCCTTGGCTCGCTTGACAAGAGCTCAAGTTTAGGATTTATTGAAAAGTGACAGTATCAGATTTTTTGTCACTTAGGATAATGAGTGCCTAAATATTTTAGAATGCTATATAAGCTTAGATTACAAGACTTTGATTTCAAAGCTGAAGTTATTCTACTAAGAATACAGTTAGGATTACATTTTTAAAAAATTCAATTTTTCTGAAATTCTCACTGACAAATTAGTCAAATAATATCTTTAGCCTTATAAAAAAATTAGCATTTAAAAGGTTGTTAATATTATGGGTTTAAACTAAGAATTAGCTTTGGACTATTTAAAGAAACTTATCTAAAACAATTCAATTAACTTTTTGTATGACCCTATAGAAGAAGTTTTAGTTCAAAAAGAAACCGAAAAAACAAAGAAATACGAAACTTACTAGAAAGCAGTAAAGGTGATTGCAAGCTTTTTGCATAAGAAACAAAAGTAAATGTTAAGATATCACCTAGGCATAGTTCATAGCGAAAATAGTAGCAAAAATAAATAGGATGTTATTGAATTAGGTAATATGCACGGTTTCTCTACCTTAAATAAAATGGTTAATCAGTTCATGAACTTTGATAGTAGATGATTTTTCCTAGTTAATCAAAAGGAAGGCAAATAATAAATAATCAATTAGACAAAAGAATTAATTATTTAACCAATTGTTATCGAATTGGTAGCATTTTTATTTTATATTTAGTTTGATTTTACATTCATAGTATTAGTTGCAATAGTTATAAATTTATTGAAAATGCATAAATATTTAATTTAAGAAATACATTTTTCAGTCTTTTAAAGGTTTGCATAATAAGTTAAACACTTTAGTTGATTTTGCTATAAAGTATTCATTAAAATATACTCAATCTAATAAAATAAGTAAAATTTTAGAATTCAATTAGCACCATTTAAAAAAACCTAATCATTATTGAAAATAAATAAAAAATCTTCGATTAATTTTTAATGGTTAAATGATCTTTCTAACTGTAATAATTAATTTTATTTTAAATATTATATTGTTATGTAGTGCAATCCTTATACTCTAAAGATAATAAAATAAACTCCGGTTTAAAATATAAATAGACTATAAGTAATAGAAGTACTAATTATGTGATTTTACTTCAATATTGTAATGTTTGCGAGTGTAATAATAAAATACTTTTTTTTAATTAGCTTTAATTGTTTAAATGAAAATTGCAGATTTTGAGAAAATATATTTTACGATTTAAATTAGGTAAGATTAAGAAAGGCATAACTAAGATATAAAAAATATATTTAAATAGATTTAAAATTCAATTTTCTTTATGGATATATATTTTATTACTGCCAAATTATTTAAAAGAATCCTCTATTTATTAACAATTAGTATAATAGAGGATATGATATGAAGTATTTTAGCTGCTTCCATAAAGGCAGATGTACTAATCAATCTTTTGAAAATTGTTTGAATCGTTGGGATCTTTCAAGTCAATAATTTTCAGACAGCGATCTTCTTTTAAATATACTTTAATAACTAATTTATCAAGTATTATAGTAAGTTCCAAAGAGCCAAACTTTGATTTTCTTTTGTCACAAAAGATTTATTTGTAGTTTCTATCACACTATCTGCATATTTATAATTCGAAAGGATCGAAAACATATATAAGTTGTCCAAATAATATATTTTAGGAATCGTCCATGTTATAAATATCATTAAATGTTGCATTAAATATTCCTATCAATTTTCCTACTATAAAAATTTGTAATTATTGATCTTTATATTAAAAGTCAAAAGCAACAAAGTCTTTTTATGAGTCGATTCCTAAATTTTTTAAATCCTCTTGATTAAACACAATTTAAAATTACTCTAAATTGTGATTTTATTCATTCATTTTATAGCAATAAATCGATAAATCTTTACACAATGCTAAAAATACTTGATTAATTTCATCATATTATACAAAAAGAAAGTCTATTTTTAACTTTTCCATTTAAAATGATGAAAAATTTTCAATAGATTAGGAATTGTAAATAGAAATCTTATGATTGTAGTCTACAGCGAGTAAATAGTATTAATTTTTACTTTAATCATATTAATCTTCATATGAAAAAAAACCAAGTCTGCAATAAGCATTATAAAAGTCTTATTACCTCTATTAAACACAGAAAACTTGTTGATTTTGGGAGTTTTAATGATTATTTTTCTTGATAAGTAGCTAACCGTCACTTAGGCATATTATCGAATACCTATTTTAATTAATCTAAAGTATGTCTGTTATAACTT
This sequence comes from Tetrahymena malaccensis 436, assembly GCA_000231845.2. NCBI lineage: Eukaryota > Ciliophora > Oligohymenophorea > Hymenostomatida > Tetrahymenidae > Tetrahymena > Tetrahymena malaccensis. The sequence goes on along the minus strand of JH720184.1, from coordinate 60,256 downwards.
CAGAATTTTTCAAGAATTAGAATTGAGATTATTAATATATTAATTTCTAATTATATTAGTTTCCATCAACTTTTAAACTCTGTCCATCCCATAAATACAAATTGATGCTCGTTTAATTTAAATTATTATTATCTTAATTTGCCGCTGATATTCTGGCATTTATTTAGCTGTTTACAAGAAATCTATTTTAAGTTTCCATGCTTTTAGTTTAATACTATTAACCCTTTTTATTTATTTTTTTTTTCTAAAAGAACTTCAAGATTTATTAATTAATTTATAATTAAATATCATTAAATTATTATTCTAAAAAGCACCAATGTGTTAAACAACAAATTAATTTATTCACTATTTCTTAGAATTTTATTAATTTAAATTATTTTTGAAAACAATTTTATTTATCCCTGGCAATAAAATATCTAAAAAGCTAATTCGAAATAAAATTAATGTAAATCTAACAAAAAAGCAATAAATATTAAGATTTATAATTTTACCTATAAAATATAAAAATAAATAACAAAAAACATGAGGAATAAATAAATTAAGATGCTTATCTAATAGTCCATAGATAATTATACAAATAAAAGTGATTGATAGAGGTATACATAATACTCAGAATACAAGAAACTAGCCATACATAGCAAACAAACCTTTAAGAAAACTTGATAAATCACTAAGGAAAGATTGGAAAGATTCTTAGTGGTAAAAATAAATAATTTATTTAAAATCAATCTTTCATAACAAAAATATATGCTTTATAAATTTAAAGCTAGTTCTAATCATTCTCATGAGGCTGAGCACATTAAATTATATGAAAGAGTTTGTTTTTTATAATTTTTGATTTGTAATCGAATGCAATTCTATATGAAAAATTACTTAATTTCCATAGATTTTTTGTTTTAAATTAATTTGTTAACTAGTATTAGTCTACACTATTTTACTGCACCACAACAATTTCAAAATAATTTCCTTAATTAGAGTCAATTGCTACAATTTTTTAAACTTTACCTTTATTTTAGTCAATTCTTATTATCTAATTTATTTTTAAATACTAAAAATCCCTTTCATAGTTAAGTTTGTATAGATATTTTTAGTTTGCAATGTATATAAAGTATCCTGTTTCGTGTTTGATAAAATCAATACTTTGAATAGAGCTTAAATAATTTTCATTATCCTAATTCAATATATCTTTATAGGAAGGATCTATTTCTAATACGAGTGGAAGAGTTAAATTTTAGTCATAAATAAAAAACCTCCTTTATTAATCAACCATCAAAACAGAGCTCTGATCATGAGAACCAATTAAGAAATCTATTTTATGAAGTATTTATTTTTAATAGATTTGTTTTTATTAGCCTTTGAATTAAAGAGTAGAAACATATTTTTAGCTATCTAAAAAAAATAATTATGACCATCCACAGACAAATGCTAATTTATCAATCGCAAATTTGTTTTCATTATCAATAAAAATTATTTAAAATTTTTGTTCATAATGCTTAGGTGAAAAGAGTATCTAGCCTTAATCATTACACTTTAATAAATAAGTATTTTAGCCAATAGTAATTTATATCAAATCTAGATCTGTTTGATCTGATGAAGTTTGTGATTACTCAATACTGCTTTCTTCATTCAAATTAATAATTTGTTGAGTATAAACTGGATTATAAGCTCTTATTAACCCTTGATTTAGGATAATTTTATCATATTTTACAATCGAAATTTATGAATTTGTGTTATTTGTCTAAAAACTTGAAGACGATTTTTGCATTTTAAATTTAGTTTTTTTTTTTTTTTTTTAAATTTCCAATCTTAATATAATATCTAAATCTTATTTTTTACTTAAATATGAGAAATTTTATTTAATTTTATGATTACATCCACAAATTCATTATTTAAATTTTAGTAAGCATTTCTAATAAAATAATTATTTTTAATAAAAGAATATTAATTAATATTTTGTATTTTAAGAGTAAAAAAACACAAATAGTAAAGCGATTTATTTAAACTATTTAAAAAAATCATCATAACTAATTTACAAAACATTTTAATGATTAAATTTTTATTTTTTAAATAAAATTTACTTAAAAATTAATGTCAAAAGCATGTAAATTGAAAAATAAAAATGTTCTCTTAAGTCTAAGATATTTTTTTGATTTTAAAATAAAATTATTTAAAAATTTAATCGAATTGTTGAAAAATATTTTGTTTAAAGTCTACCTAATAAGTTTGTTTTTAAAGTTTTATTTTGATCTTAGAAAATATACTTTGTTAATTAAATACCAATAAAAATTTTTAAACTATTAAGAAATGTTTTAGAATAAAATTATTAAAAATATATTTAAAATAAACAAAGAAAATATTAGTTTTGTTAAATAACTTTAACAAATTAAATAGCAATGATAAGATTGATGATTAACATAAATTTTTTAAGATTATATTACAAATTGTATTTTTAAACAACATAAAGAAAGAAAGAAAGTATTCATTTTATGAAAGAAAAAAAATATCGAAAATAAAAACTTAATTTTTGATTAAAATGAAGTGTGTTATCTTTAAGAAATTAAAAAATAATTATTTAAGTCTTAATAAATAAATTTTATATATTTAAAACCAACTACAATCCTATAAAAGAGGAACTTAAGATAAAACTGCTAAAAATATTTTGCAAACAAAATAAACAAAGAAAGTTTTAATTTTTGTTAAACAATAGAAATTTCAAAAATAAATTTAAGTTAAATTATGAAGAGCTATTTTCTTAGAAATAATGATTGCTATTTAATAAAAATAATCTTAAACGAATTTAACTTTCTATTAAAGAATTGCTTAAGCCTTGATAAATAAATTTAAGTACTTTTCAACAATAATAATATTTATGGAAAAAATTGTTGAAGAATAAAATGATTAATAATATATTTTTAAACAAAATAAGCAAAGAGAGTACAACTATTTATTAAATAACAGAAATACAATAAATTGAATTTAAGATATAAAGAACTTTTATCTTTGAAATCAAATTAGCTTTGATAAATGCAAATAGGTTATCATATCTTAAGTGAAGAAATATTATTTTTACCAAAATCAAAATACTATTAATATTTATGGAATAAAAGAAATTCAAAATTCAAAAATTAAAGTTAAAATAAGAAGAATTTTATCTTAAAAATAATGATTATTATTTAATAAAATAGAAACAAATTAAGCAGAAATTGAAATTAAAAACTTTTCACCTAACCATCAATAAAATATTTTTATTATCAAGAAACAATTTAAAAAAGAATAAAAAAATTAAAAATAGCAGATTGAGAATGATACTAAAATATCAAGATTCATTTATTTATTTATTTATTTATAAGCTAAATTAATTTTGGTTAAATTTTTTACATATTCTAATATCTTATTTGATAATAACAAAATAGAGGGAAAAGGGAAAAGGAAAAAGGATTTAATTACCAATTAATTTCTTTATAAATATTTTTTGATAAGAAATAAATAAACAAACATTCATTTAAAAGCAAAAGCGAATTAATTAGTAAAATAGTTTATTACAAAAAATAAATTAGATTTGATTTACTAACTCTATTTATACAAAAAATACTTTTATAAGTAAAGTAAAAATGTTTTACTAAAATAAAAACCAAAATCAGATATATGATTAAAAATATTGCACTTATTAACTGGGTTTTTAACCATTAAAAAATTCGGATATAAGTAAATGATGTGGAATATCATCAACTATTTAAAAATGATATATTTTATATTCTTCATTCTCATCGCTTTTGATTAATGATTCATAATTACCATCAGTCCAACAAAAAGCCATTAATTTATGTTAAAATAATACAACTACATCATATTAAAAGTTTTATCTTTAGTTTTGTTAAACTGAAACTATTTAAACTGCTCTGCCTAGATCATTACTTAGGGTAAAACTACATATTAGATTAATACTTATTTAATCTTGTGGTTATCTATTTTTCCTATCGAGCTAGTAAGAGCACAATATTTGCTAATTTGTTTACATATTTTCATAGATGCAAACAATGTAGAACACTTCATAGTCTTAATGAACATCAAAAGCAACCAAATTTAGGGTAGATATTTTTAAGGCTGCAATGACATCTTTATCTATTTAATACATTTTCATGTCTTCTAAAGACAAATCGTCATTTTGACTTTTCTCAATAACACCAAAATTTAATTAATCAATAAAGCCACATAGAATTTATTCTTTGCTTAAATACTTCCTAAATTAGAACTCATGATTTTATTTTATTTAATAATTTATTCTTTCAAAATTTTCATCTTGTTATCTAAAATGATATTCTACTACCCTTGCATCATAATATTCTAACAATATGATAAGCTGACTTGATTTTTAAAATACGGAGATAAACTATATAACATTATTTATATTGTTAATATGATTCACATTTTGTTCAATTATTTATATATATTCGCTGTTGTATTTAAATTATCTTTATTTTAAATTTTTATAGATAAATAAGGATCCATCATAATGGGAACAAACTACAGAATTATTGCTAAGTTATACTATATCTGTTATATAATTAAGTAATAGATTTTCTTACTCTTGTTTTTAATAAGATACGATTACAAAACTTTTATTTTAATTGTGTATTTCCTCTGCTAAATAAAGTATTTTAGGATCTTTCTCATTCAGCATTAAAATAGGAAAAGGAATATGATTCTCATTTAATTATCTAGTTTCAAATACTTTGTAGATTTTACTGCTTTTTTTAAATGGTTTGCTCAACCTAGTCTCTGTTTTTAAAAACATATTTTAGGGCATCATTTTTATTTAATTATCAATTTTAATTTAATTTTTTTATAAGATATGATTTAAAAATTAATTAATTGTTAATTTGTAAATAATTTATTTTTTATTAAAAACAAATATTAAATTCCCAAAAAAAAAGATAAAAAGGAAAATTATCAAAGAAGACTTTAGAATCTTAACTTATACGAAAGATGCTTTGAGTTTTTAAAAGAATTATATTTTTTAACCTAAATACCCTTTCAATTATATAACAATCCAAAATATAGACAATCAATCAATCAATCATAAAATTTTCCGACTTCCCCATGTTCATTTTCATTTTAAGAATTGAACATTAAGGCATCTTTTTAGTACATGCAAGATATCTAATTTACTTCTCTAGTGAAGAGGAATGAGGTAGCTGAATACATGTAGTTTTCTTTTTCTTCCTACATGAATTCTCATGCGATTCTCATTCACAGATTTCAACCTAATTTGTGGTGAACAAAGATTTTCTTTGATTAGATCCATTAATTAGTAAAGATCTGCACTAGGTTCTCTCTCTAGTTTAAAAAATAAATAAAATTTTTAAAAATGCTCTCTAATCCCTATAAAAATAGGAACCCTTGCTATTGCTCCAAGTATCGCTCTGCTCCTTCAGAATATAATAAAAAGAAGAAAAATATAAAAAAGAAAAAAATTAATTAAATTAAATGAATAAATTTGAAAAATATTTAAAATTTGAAAAATATCTAATTAATTTGAAATAAATAAAAAACCATTGAAATAAATAAAAAATATTGAAATAAAATTAAATAAAAAACTAAAACAAAATAACTAAAATAAAAAAAAAGCAAGAACCTATTTTAAAATAGGAAAACCAAGAACGAATCGTTGAATTCTACTTCAATACCATATCTTATATTTTTTTATTTGATGAAGATGAAATTTTAAAGTTTATTGTAATAATTTAAATATATAATTAAAAAATCCAATTAAAATAACTAAAATATAAAAACAAACAAAAACCTATTTTAAAATAACAAAACAAAGAATAAATTGTTTTATTTTATTTCAATACCATTTCTTATTTGTTTTTATTTGACAAAACTGAAATCTAAAAAAGTTTGTAATAATTTTAAAAATTTAAGTTTTGTATTTATATTATATTTTCTAAAGCGTAATTAGGTCAAATTTTAATTTGATAAATACTGCAAAATATAGAAATATTATTAAATTATTAGTGGAAATAATATTAATTTTTATCTAAGTTAACAAATTATTAAAAATATTGATATCTATCTTTCATTTAGATTTCACACTTTTGTTTGTGAAAATTATTTTATTATTAGAAAATCTTTGAAACATTTTTAATATTTTTTGAATTAATTAATGATTTTTAAAATTTATTTTAAAGTACAATTTAGCATTTTTTGTAATAATTTTAATATATATTATTCAAAACAATTAATAGACAGAGAAATATATGAAAATAATTCAGATGAAATGTGTTTCATTTATTTATAAGTTAAAAGTGTTAGCTTTTTCTTTAATTAATTCTGCTTTTTCATAGTTTGTACAAATTAAAATATCTGTTTTTAACTAGTAACTTTATAGAAAGCTCTATACTTAGAGGAAGCATTTATCTAAGTCTAAGACATCATTATCTGTATTAAATGTTACCATATTTAGATATTTTTTATTTTTTAAGTGATATTTTAAATTTTCTATTTTATCCTAAGGTGCAAAAATAACACCTAGCTGTTCTAAATGCTATTTCTGATCTTCAGGCTTTACAGCTCTGCTATCTTACTCATAGGATCCACTAATTTTCCAAGCAGGTATTATTGTTCCGTCTTATTAAACAGTATGTGAGTTTTAGTGAGTATTGTCAGCATTTCCAAGATATGTAAATCCTCTTTCGTAAAGAGAGCAATATGGTATTTTAAAATCAAGTAAGAATTCCCAAACTTACTCGTAAGACCAATCAATAATAGGGTTTATTCTATAAAATGGAGGATAACCTATATAAATTCAAAATTTATTTTTAAAAAGTAAATATTATTAACTTTTTTAGTTAAATTCAAATTTTCATTCTACTTTTTTCTAAAAACTTTTGATAAAAATACATACTAATTTAATCACCTAAAGAAATATTCTTCTACTTTAATATCATCTTGTAAAATAAAATCTTTCATTTTTTATTTTTTTTAAATTAAATTAACTAATCTAATATCTGCATTTTTATAAAATCATTTATTTTTGTTGAATATTAATAACTGCTTAATTTATTTAATAATATCTTATCATGTTGATCATAGAATATAATTCTTCAAGTAATATCTTTGTTAAGTTTTTCTTCTATTTTTTTTTTTAATTTTTAGTGTTGTAATATCTTTATTTTTAATCACTAGAAATTTTCTCGCAAAAAATCTACAAAATCTTGTTAATTGTGTGCAAAAGTTTTTAGTATCTTTCAAACTAAATATTTACCTTTATCAGTATCGGACGGAGAAACTTTTTCTAACTTTTCTGTTTATTTATTACAGTTAATTTTATTTTAAAATATTTTTTTTTAATTTCAATAAAATTACCGCAGTAAGGATCAACTCTTCTTTATCCCATGATTACAGCTTAAAGTTATTACTCATTCACTATTTTCCATAAAGATTTTTTGAAATCTCTTTCGACAACTATTTCATCTAACTCAAGTTCTTTCCTAACATTTTCCTTAAACTCAATTGCCTCCTTAAAGGGATTGGGCTCTTCGAAATATATTGATTTTAAAGACTTTTTAGGGAAATATTCCTTTTAATTTTCATCTTACTTATTAAGCCTACAATAAATTCAAATATGATTATTGAGAAAAAATGAAGTCTGAAAATAGAAATTATTATATTACTTATAAATTGCTGTATAGGTTAAATAAAGAACTACTGTAGCATCTTTGCCACCATTAAATGTTATAAATAACTGCTTAGAATCCCTATTTTATATTTAATGCTTATTGAGTTTATAATTACTAATGAATTTATGAATTATCAATCATTATAAATTAATTCCTTAATAAACGCATACTTGTAAATACTTAAAGTGCTCATTAAGAACTAAATTGTATCTTTAACATAATCATATTTAGGATCTGAATTATACTTGTCTATAATTTCTTAAAAATTTGTCATTTTATCTTGCTATTTATTTCTTTTAATGTGATTTAATTTGTCAACAATTTCTAATTTTTAATTTATAAAAATTTATGTTTTAAATCATACAATACTAAGTTAATTAAAAGATACACCAATTTATTGAGAAAAAAATCGAGAAATTTACAGAATATTTAATTACATTGAATTTATCAATCACATAAACACATTTGCACATTACCTCAGTAAACAATATTTTTCAATCACTACTTGGTAATAGAAGTTTTATTTCATTTATTAATAAGATATATTTCATAGCTTTTCTAAGTTAAGCTAAAATTAAGTTTAAGTAATTTATTTCAAATAATCATTGTAGTTTAATTCGTCAATAAAATCATCAAAGCAACCTGTTATTTAAATTCCACATTCATCAAAGTACTGTCTTAATTCTCTTCTGTTAAAAGTGCTACCTTTCTCCTTTAAATAGTTTAAATAAATCATAACTTATTTTTATTTCCCACATTTTTTGATTTTTCTGCATCCAGCTACTTCATTATTATCTAGCATTTACTGTTCTTCTTCATTACAATCTTCTTCTTATTAGAATACTTGCTCTGTTTCTTAAGATATATCTTAGAGCCCTTCGATTATTAAATCTATCACATCCTTTTATACATTTAATAATAATTAATAATCTATTCTGAATAGTTTGCCATCCAATTTATTTAAATATAATAACTTTAATATTTATAAAATTTTAAACTAAACATTTTTTTTGTTTTATCTTAAAAAATTAATTAAAATTTTTTACTTGTATGTGTTCTTCTTTAACTATTTCACAAAAATCTATTTTAGCTCTTGCTTTAGATAATTCGATTATAAAGGGAACAATTTTTGGGTTTTATGTCAAAAAGTGAAGATTCTCCTAAAATTTGTTTACGACCTGAAAATTTATAAAAGCTTAACGCACCAATTCAGAAGAACTCTAATTAAATCTAAATTTTAATAATATAAATTAAAAATTTTACAAATTTAATAAAAATCTACTATGGAGTAGGAACTGATTTAAGAAATTCAAAGTAATTTTAATAAAAGTTATCATCCTGGTAAGAGCATTCGTTTTATAGGTTGATACGTGATGAAATAGAGTCTTAAAAATATTCATCTTGGTTGTAATCATTGAATTTTCTCTTGGAAACTATTTTCTTTATAGGTAAAATTAATTTCAAAGAAAAATGAAATATTAATTTACTCTATTTAATTGTGCATTTATTTTTTTTTGAATAAAATCTTCATCTACACAGTCCCTGACTCTACATATATATTGTAGCTCTTAAAGCAGGGATGAGCTCAAAGGTAAACAATTCTGGGATATAGTCATGTGTTGGCTTTTTAGTTTTATTTTTATTTAGTTAATTATTTTTTTAAAATGTTTATTTACTTATAGCTACTGAAACAACAGTTAGAAAAAAGAATATTAATTGAGTGGTATTCATTCAATTATTCAATTTGTCCTTTCATAATTTGACTGTGAAATTTGTGTTTCAAGTGTCTTCTTAAGGCATCTGAATTTTATTTATGGCAGTTTAAATAAACTTATTTGGATTAGCTAGATAAGCCAATAGAGGAGTTACTTTTACCATTAGCTTTTTTCTAAACAAGAGTGTTTCTCTGCTACTTAAATGATTTATTTTCTTATTCTTATATTATCAAAGTTATATTTTTTTTAATGGTTCAATAAATTTATTTTACCTGAAACTATTTTATAGTTTTATTTCTAAAAAAACTATAGCTGCTTCAGTAAGTCTGCTTAGGATAGACCATTATCGCATAGAAATAAAATATTTAAATCCGACAAAATAGAAGTGTTAGAAACAATAGTAAGCAGAAGCAACCCTTTGAAAACAAAATTTTGGGGTAAAACATTTTTGAAAAAGTTTTTAACCATTGAGTCAAAACATGATTTTTGCTGTTACTATTCTCTCATTTCTTAAATTATTTTTAATTAGTCATCTAAACAATATTAAGGATCATTTTATTTAATATAGCTAATTTAGTTTATTTATACAGTAAACTCGTTTAACTGGCTGAATGGGTTAGTGATAATTACGAGAAATCCTATTAAATTTACATCTTAAAATAAATCAACTTGATCTTTTACTTCTTTGTCAAGTGTAAACACAGTTAAACATGTTTGGTTTTCATCATTAACTATAAATTTGAAAGAATGGACTATAGTATACCTCCTTTATACATAAGAGAAGTAAATAGTTGACTCTATTTAGCTCTAAAAAAACCCAGATAAAAAAACCAAGTCATTGTGCTTAGCTTTGAATATTGAGTTATTTTCATTATTTTAAGAGTTTTGGCTTATTTTTAGTTTAATTTTAAATTTTGAAAAATCAGATTTTAAATTTTTAGATAAAACTGTATTTAAAGCTATTTTTAAAGAATGGTACATCAATTTATTAAATGAATTTAAAGAGTAAATTTTCAACTATTTTTTGCAAAGTTCAAAACAAGTTGAATTTTAACATTTTTTATTAAATAAAAGTTCTTCTAAATTTATCTAAACAGTATTATCATCAATTTAAACCAAAGAATTATAGTGTTCTTTGCAAGCAAAAATATTTTGGAAATAATAGACAAATTCTTTAACTTTTTAATAATCTGCTTAACTTAGTTATTCATCAATAGAGGTAGTATCTATTTTAACAGTGAAATTATTGTTAATAGAATTGCTTACCAGGCTTGAAGTTAAGTCTTTTGTAAATGAAATTTTTGAAGAATCTGACTGTTTATTTTTTGATTTATCTTAAGGCTTTTATGAAAGAAATAAATCCTAGCTTAGCATGCAAGATTAACCCATTTAAGAGGGAATCTAAGATATACTCAAATTCAATTATGTTGCTTCATCGATGTTAATTCCTCTAAAAAACTAATTATTATTGAAGAAGCTGTTTGAAGAATTTCTTTTATTTTTATTCTAAAAGCTCATTTATTTTAAATTGAAATAATCGAAAAAATTTTCCTTAATTAAAAAATTATGATTTTAAACTAAATCAATTTGAAATAAAATTTATAATACCAAATTTTTAGCTTGCTAACAAAGACAGAAATTAAGCTAACATATAAAATTTATTAAATTATCTATAATCAAGTTATTTTTTGAGTATTTTAAATAAATCTCATTTAATAAATAAATCAATAAATAATAATTATATTTTGCCATATTTATATTACTAGAAATAAATTAGAGTTATGTTCATTTTTTCTGTTTCTTAATTTAAATTAGTAAAAATTATATTTTTTTGTTTCTTTATATAATTATTTTCCAAACTAATATTTATCTATGATTTGTTAATTCCAAGTTGTTTTTTAAGTTATTATTATTAAGAATTTACTGGTTTTTCTTGAATTGCAAATAGAGTTAAATTTTACATATTATTTATCTTTTCATAATTCAAAAGTGAATTAAACTTTTTTTCATGAATATTGTTAAATAATTAATTTACAGCTTTAAATAATTTTCATAAAGCCCCTTTAACTAAATGATATAAAAGAAACAATAACAATTTTATTACAATTTTTATTTTTAAAAAATAAAATGCTAAAAAAATTAGAAAAAATTTTTTAAATTTATAAAATATGTAAATTGTATGACATGAAAAAATATTTAATTAAAATTTACTTTTTTTGAATTAATTTAAGGTAATGGTTTTTTTGTATTAGAATTAAAACATATTTTATTTGTTTTTGTAAATAAAATTTAAATGGCTTTTTAAAAGCTAGAAACTGTCAAATAATTTAACGTTTTGCAAAAAAATATATTTTAAATATTTTTTAGCTTTAAAAAATAGTTTCAAAATTAAATAAATTTATTCAATGATTGATTAATCGATATTAATTATTTTTTTATTAGTTTTTTTTTTGAAATTCAATCAAATTTAATTTTTGATTTGTTAATGCTAATAAATTAATTAAATTTATAGGTCTAACATTCATTTTGATTTATGCGATGATAGATGATAGTATTAGCAGTGAATTCTAATATTATTTTGTATGTTAAAAAAGCTGTGTTATTAATTAACTATTGGACTGAATTAAAAAAATAAGAAATAAAACAAAAAGTTATAATTTCAATAATTGAATAAAGAGAAAACAAATAATTATTAAACAAGCAAATAAACTATACAAGCATTCATTTAATCAATAAATCAAACAAATAAACTAACAACAACATTTCAAAGTGCCTAATATATAAAAAAGGATAATTTAAAATATTTTAGAAGATGATACTTTCTCAGAATCAACAATTCAATTATAGAAATCCAAATGAGCGTGCTATTTACTAGAGAAGAGTGCAAGAAGAAAAATTGGATAAGTTGAAAACAAAACTTAACCAAGAGTTCTATGAAAAGGAGTTTGCTTGTTGGGAAAACAGGGGAAAGGCTGTAAATGAAAGCAACTATATTAAATAAAGATTAGCTGAGCTTCGTGTAAGAAGTTAGAGAGCCTTAAATGAAAGACGTTAAAAATTAGCAAACTTATTAGGAAGAGAACATGAGCAGTACAAGTAAGAAATTCATGATTTACAAGAAACCCCTGAGGATATTAGATAAAAAATGATTTAACGTGTAAATCATCTCAAAGAAGAAAAGGAAAAGGAAAGATTGAGAGTTGTAGAAGAAAAAAGAGAGTAATAATTTGTTCGTAATGCCGACGAGCTTCGTAAAGTGGATGCTGACTTCCACGAACTCAAAACTTATCATGAGCAAAATATATAAATTATGGAAAAGCAAAAGATTCTTTAAGAGAAATATGAAGGTATACTTAACAATATTTACACAATTAAAATAATTAAGCAATCTTAATAGTACAATTTGAAAGTCTCAATTAACAAAAAAATGAGTTTTTTCTTCTAAGCAAATATAGCAATTTCGCTGATAATGCAGCATTATGGTTTTATGATATATATTTTTGATATTATTTGAGAGTACATCTTTGAAACGACTATCAAATATATTGATTAGTTTTTAAAAAGTAACGGTTTGTAGTTTAGTAGATAGATATGGGAATTAGATTGCAGTATTGTTAGATAATTTTAACAAATTAGATCCAATATTGATTCAATTTTCTAAAAAATTTTCAACTTATTTGCTGAAAAGATAGCAGCAAAATAAATTTTGTTTAAAATAATAGAGGAGATGATTTATGCCGAACTTTACAAATATGACATTAAAAAGAAGGAAAAAGAAGAGCTCGTAAAAGAATACGAAAGAAAGAAGAAAATTGATGAAAGAAATAAAGTCCTCCATACATAATTGGTAAAATATTTACATTTTTTACAAAATTTTAGAAAATAAATTTCAAATAAAAAAGATACAAAGATTTAATTAATGTAATGATTAAATTATTAAATCAATTACAGTTTCTTTTATTTGTAATTCAAATAATTAAAATTTTATTATATACAATAAAAAGTCCATGAACCAAACAAGAAGAAACCAAGAAAAAGATTTAGATTCCCTTGAAAAGATGATGCTTGTAATTCTAATTAGGCTTTGTTTAAATTCAATAATGATTTTTCTTTAAATTTTAGAAAGAGGAGTGGAAAAAAGAAGAAGAAAGACATAAAAAGCAATAATAAGAGCTATTCTAGTTTAACAAAGACTTAAATAACGAAATCAAGGAAAGCAATGAAGAACTTTAGAGAAGAAAAGCATATGAAAAAGATATTGAAAAGCAATAAGATAAAGAAATGATTAGTAGAATTATAACTAAAGAATAAATGCTTGATAGATTAGAAGCAGAATAAAAAGTAGATAATTTTTAATTACTTTATTTCGTTTTTCTAATATCTTGAATTGAATAAATAAAACAGCGCAAATTCCAAGAAGAAACAAAAGCCTTCTTATTGAATTTCAAAAATAGATCGAATGAGACTCATTAATACGAAGCTGAGCTCGAGAGACTTATTAACGAAGAAGCAGAAAAGCAATGGTAAAGATAAAATGCTATTTGGTAAAAAGAAAGAGTATGAATTAATTATTTAACTGAAATAAAGCTGATATGCTAAAATATTTTAATTATTAAACTTAAAAAGGAAGCTAAAATTAAGTTAATGCACGAAGTTTATGATTCAAGAAAAACAGATATTGAAGTTAAATGTAAATATTTATTTAAATTTAATTCATAAAGCTTATGGTTTTCTCTTTATTAATTAAACAGAAACTTTAGTTTAAGTAGAAAAAGAATAAAAAGAGTTAGAAAAAGATATATTAACAAAAGCTGTTGCTGCTTATGAATAAGAAGTTGAGAGAAAAAAGAAAGAGCTATACCTCGTAATTTTTTATTTTACAAAAAAACTTAATTATTAAACCACTCATACAATAGACCAACAAGCAACATCAATCATCTCTTATTGGTTAAATGCACGATAAAGATAGAAAAAGACAAGAAGAATTAGAGAAAATTAGATAAGAAGAAGAATAAGAAAGATTAAGAAATATTGCTTATGAACAAAGGCTCTAAGAGAAGAAACAATAAGGAAAACAACTCGTAATTTATATATTTACTTATATTAAGATAATAACTCAAATAAATTTACTTACTTACTTATTTATTTATTTAAAACCTAGCTTGACGAATTAAGAAAAAAGAGACCTTTTTGAAAGTCTTTTCAAAATTCAAAAGGCTATACTATATTTCTCATTTTATAAATCCAATTAATATGTTTATATTATATATTCACTCGTTTTTTACTCAAATTAAATAAAAAAAGTATTCTCAATTATATCCAAATAAAAATCATACATAAATATTTTAGCAAAATCAAGCAAAATTTATAATTAAAAATCATGAGAAAATGATAAATTTTTTAATTTAAATCTTTTTTAGAGAAGATAGAAATTGAGTCAAGTCATTATCACTCATAAAAGGATAATTTTGATGATTCTAAGATATAAAATAGAATAATCTCTTTATTTGATTACCATTTTTTTTCCCTATTTATATAAAATAAAATAAAAAAAATTCCTTTAATTTATATATTTTAAAATAATTTAATTGATATTTAATGTAATTGTTAAGTCTAATAATCAAATCTAAAAATTTTCATTAGATTATGTAAATAAAGTTGCTGAATTATTTTAATCAGTTATTTTGAAATTTTTATCTTTGTTTTAATAAAAATAATTAAGAGGTAGAGTTTATTTTGAATTATTTTTATAAAATAAAATAGATATTTGATTCAGAAAATATTATTTGAATTTAAATATTAAGCCTAAAATTTTACTTCATAGATAATTTAACTTTACTAAAATTAAAATAGCTTCAAATAAAATATTTTTCCCTTCTAAAAATAGATTATTTGGATGTGAAAATAAAATGTATTATTTTTGTATTCTAATATTTTAAGCATTTTATTATATTAATTTATGTTATCCAAAAGTTTTTTTGATTAAATTTTAAGATCTTCCTCTGCTATCTATTCAATTTTATGAAGACTCGATACACTTTAAATTGTTTATATTAATGAATACAATTTTCTACTAAATAAAATAATATTGTGAAATCTCATAATTATTAAAACTATCACAAATAAAATGTGAAAAATTTAAATACTATATAAATATATTAACTCAGCTTATTAAACCTTATTTATATAAATGATTAAAATTAAAAAATCAAAAGTTGAAAAATTGAAATTTTAATATGCTTGATTAAAATTAAATTATTAACATCTAGGGCAATTGGTCTAGTGGTATGATTCTCGTTTTGGGTACGAGAGGTCCCGGGTTCAATCCCCGGATTGCCCCTTTTTATTTTTATTTCTTTAATTAAATTTGCATTTAAATGAAGAATATATTTATAATAATCAGAAATAATTAATGTATAATAAAGATTTTTTAACAAAATAAAATAAGGCATTTATTTTTATAATATAATTTTGAAATAAATATTTACAAATATAATTCAACTGTTCATTCATTATGAAAAATTAATGCTGAATAATTAATTCACTCACTCACTAATTATTAAGAATTTATTTCTTTAATTTCATAACTTTTAATAAAATAAAATAAAGTATTTATTTTTATAATATAATTTTAAAATGAATATTTACAAATATAATTAAACTGTTCATTCATTATTAAAAATAATACTGAATAATTAATTAATTAACTAATAATGAATTTATTTCTTTATGAAATTTCATATCTTTTAATAAAATAAAATAAGGTATTTATTTTTATAATATAATTTTGAAATTAATATTCACAAATATAATTAAACTGTTCATTCATTATTAAAAATAATACTGAATAATTAATTAATACACTAACTAATAATGAATTTATTTCTTTATGAAATTTCATATCTTTTAATAAAATAAAATAAGCTATTTATTTTTATAATATAATTTTAAAATGAAAATATAATTAAACTGTTCATTCATTATAAAAAATAATACTGAATAATTAATTAATTAATAATGAATTTATTTCTTTATGAAATTTTATATCTTTTAATAAAATAAAATAAGGTATTTATTTTTATAATATAATTTTGAAATTAATATTTACAAATATAATTAAACTGTTCATTCATTATGAAAAATAATACTGAATAATTAATTAATACACTAATTATTATGAATTTATTTCTTAATGAAATTTCATATCTTAGATTTCTTTCCTTTTTGAGAAAGAGGAACTTTGCCTTTGTTTTCTTTAAAATTTTTAATTTCCTATTTTATAAAATATTTTTGCTTAAAATTTTTAAAGAAATTTCACAAAAACAAATTACATTTTTACTGACTTGATCGAAATCACCCTTCGTTAATATTCTTTCTGATTCTGACTCGCTGTTCTTTTTGACTATTTTTTATCATTTAATAGTAAAAAATGATATGTCACCCAAATAAATTAATACCTCCGTCTAATACAAGAGCTATTCCACTGTTATTGTCTCCCTTTTTAGACAAACTTACTATTGTTGCCTATGTTTCGTGATGGTGACGATCTATATTAATTATCTGAAAAATATTTTATTTTATGAAGTCCTTTTTCTAAATTTTAATCTAATCTACTTTTCCTTCACAATAAAGAGACATATTGATAATATCATTGATCCTTGCTTCAACGTCTTGTAAAAATTTAATGAAACTTGTTTCTTCTATTTCTTCTCCTTAAGGAATAGGGATATTAAACTTTTCTGCTATTTTTATAAGCTTAGTCTTTAATTTTAAAATAAGGTTAATTTTCAATAAGAAGACGACAAATGCATACATTAACACTCTGAATGTCAGTATTTACTACTTTTGCAAGATTATCTACATTATCTATCTTTTTCTCATACTTTTAAATATCTTACTGCTTTTTGTCTTTAACACTACTTAGCTTTTGCTTGTTATCGTTATGTTTTGAGTATTTCTAAATTTCATTTTCTACTTCTTTAATTTTTTTTTTAAGTGCATCGATCTATTTTATTTATGGGATAAGTTAAGTTTTTGATTGTTTTAAAATAAAACTTTAAAGTGTTTATTTACTTCATCACTCTTGCTGTTTGCAGACTCATATAAATCGTTATTTTCTTTGTCAATATTTTCAAAGAGGTAAATTAAATGGTCTAAATCATCTATTCCAACTTCTTTTTGAATTTTTTGGAACATAAACTAGTATTTTTGAAGCTTCTCAAAAATAAAAAGAATTAATTTAAAGTTCCTAATAAATTAATAGTTAATTTACTTCTTCTTAAGTAACTTATAGATTTATAGAGTTAGCTTGGTTTTTTTAATTTATATTTTTGTTATTTAAAATAGAACTTTAGTTTGTCATAGTGCTATTGTTAGGTATAATATAATTTGGGTTGTTAGTAGCACTCATATTGTTAGGGTTATTGTTGTTGCTGATAATACTATTATTATTGATGATAGTTGTGTTATTTGCAGTATTCAACTACTCATTTAGTATAACTTCTGTTTCAAAAATCCTCTTTTAACCTGGGTTATACTCAAGTGATTCATTATTGCTCTACTATTGCTATTATTATTATGCTTTACTTTGATTAAACAGTTGTTGATATTCGTTTTTAAATAAAAGAACTTCTTTCTTTGCCCTTAACTTTATTTTCTATAACTCCTCTTCTAATTGCTTCTTTTTAATATCTACATGCATTTTTTCGATCATATATTTTTTAAACTCCTCGTCTTTAAGCTTAATATCACTCTCAAGTTTTTTGAAAACATTAGAAAAAATAACTCTCTCTCTTCTTGCCATATTTACTTATTCTTTAAGCATATTTATTTGAGCCAAACTTTCATTGTGTCTGCTTCTTGTTTTTTCTAATTTATATTCTAGCTATTTGATCTTAGCTTATAGCTAAGGTAGAGCTATACCGTTACTTTAGCTCATCTTCTTTAAGTTACTGTTTATAGTATCCTAAGATATCTGCTTCAGTAACTCTAAATCTTTCTTTAATTCATAAAAAATATTAAATTTTTAAAGAAATTTATAATTAATAATAATCTATGCCAAAAGAGCTAAAGAAGATAAATAAATTCCCTTTATTTTCTCCAAATAATTATTCAAAAAGAAATTTATTTATTTATTTAAATATCTACCTTTTTTTGAGTTTCAACTTCTATCTTCTAAGCATAAATACTACTAAGTTCTTGTATTTGTTCCATTTTTGTGACCAATACAGGAGCGTTCAGATTATTCATGCGTGCTTCTGTTTTCTATTATTATTCAGGTGAATAAAAAATTAATTCATCTAAAATTTGTATTTAGCAATCTGTGATAAAATTATTTAAAACTTCTTCTTTTGCATATTTAAGATAAATCACTTAAATCATAAGTTAAAGTTTCAATTTGATAAAATATTATTTTTTAGTTTTACAATTTCATCTCTAAGCTCCTTATTTTCTTTTCTGATTTACTCGATTTCCTCCCTAAAAATATTTTAATTAAAATGAATCCACATTTTAACATTTTTCAACATTACCATGTTTATAATATTGAGTCTTTATCCTACTCCTGCTCTAAAGGAACTGCAATAGATTTATCTTTATTTTTATTTTTATATTAAGGCAGATTGGATTAACTTCCTTTATTTCCTTCCAAACGTGACATTTCAAACAATTTATATTATAAATAAATGGCTGCTAATTAGCTAATACTTTCTTATAATTATTAAAAAAGTTTTATATTTGCGAATTCTTTTTATATTAAATAGTGTTTTGTTTGTATTATTACTATTAGTTATACTATCAATAAATTATTTACAATCAATCTATTTTTATTTTTTGCATTAATTAATTTTTAAACAACTTTGCAGTTTTCTTTTCAAATACCAAATAGTATGAAGCTAAATTATAATTATATTTTATAATAGATTATATCAAAATCATAGTTAAATTTAAAAATAATATTCTCTAACTAATAAGCACTTTCTATGGTAATTTTCTAATAAGAATAACACAAAATGAAGAAGTTTTTTTTTTCAAAGCAATTGTAAAATATTATCAGTAAAATTGCAAATATTCAATAAAAATACAGAATTATTTAATATGAGTATAAAAAGTACAAAGCTTTGTTAAAATTCAAAAAGAAAAAAAATAAATGTATCATTCCAAGACAAGTTTATCATTAAAATACTTAAATAGCTACCTGTATAATTTAGTTAGTATTGAAATATGCTTTTGTTTTTTCTATTTTTCCTTATTAAACCTTAAAAAAACATCAAAACTGTAAAAAATTTTTATATCAGCAAAACTAAAATTGAGCAAGCAAGTAAGTAAGTAATTAAGTAACACTAATTATTTAATTTAAAAAAATTTTTTTAAAGAAATAAAAAAATAGATCAAATTTCGAATATTCATTTTTTAATATCTAATTTTTGAACGACATTTATGTTTTTTTTTGCTGGATGTTCGCTTATATTGCTAAAATATTGGCCACGATTGATTTCGATTTAAATTTACTTTTCATAAAAATTATTAAGCTCAAAAACCAAAAAATATAAGTTGATTTCTTTGGTAGTTTGTGAAACATTTTATTTAATAAATTCCTTTTTTAATAGAAAATATTTCAAAGTAAACTTTTATTTTATTTATAAAAAAACTACTCAGTCACTTTATAGATAATTTTTTTTCCCATTTTGATACAATTAAATTATTAGAAATTTTATTTTACTTTACTAAATCAAATTAGATTTTTAATAAATTCAGTGCAGAATTCGAGAAGAAAAATACTAAATTTATGGAAAATTTAATAACTTTTTACTATTTAATAAATTAATAATGAATATTTGGCTATTTAAATAACTCAACAAAACAATATATTATTTATGCATTTAATATTGGCATATATTTGATATGCTTTTGCAATAGCTAATTTTAATTGAAATTTCTTACTTGTTCACATAATAAACATAAATTAAACAATCTTAACTACTTTCAAGGACTTTTTTTAAATATTTTAGAAGCTTCATTCTTAAATAATTGGCTTTCACTTTTTACCAGCTTACTTACCTCCCTTTTAAGCAGCATTGGCATTACCACCAGCAGGTTTAGCAGGACCATCAGTTGCAGTACCACCACCTGGTCTAGGAATATTTCTCATAATTTCATCATCATCTTCAGGTACTTCTTCAGGAACAATGCGATTATGAAGGTTATAATCTTTAATTTGACGATCTGAAGTAATCATGAAAGACATGTTAGATAAGTTAGGATCTCTATTCTTAGGAGCCTTAATCTTATGGACCTTGTATCTTCTGAGTCTTCTGTAATACATTTTCCATTATTTCATAACTCTTCTATTATGAGCATTTAATTTGAATATTTTAGATCTCTAGTTGAAAGGAATAGTGATTTCAGGATCAATATCCTTTTTAACACCTTCGAATTCCTTAGGAGTTTCTATAATTTTAAAAAATATAATATTTTGCATCTGAAGTCAAACAAATAAGATGTTTTTTTACCTTATGAGGATTGATATTTAATAACT
This sequence comes from Tetrahymena malaccensis 436, assembly GCA_000231845.2. NCBI lineage: Eukaryota > Ciliophora > Oligohymenophorea > Hymenostomatida > Tetrahymenidae > Tetrahymena > Tetrahymena malaccensis. Next base: position 39,323 of record JH720184.1, on the reverse strand, counting down.
AAGTCTTCAAAGTTATGAACGAAAGGATTGAAATATTAATCGAAAGTTGATTTTTCAGTATAAGGAACAAACTATTTTATTTTAATTAAGGGGGTGGGTTTAAATAAAAATTACATGATTAATTTTATGTTAAATTATTACGTTTGGTAAACCTTATCTTTCGTGTTAGAAATCTCTGTATATTTCAACTTTTTTTAAAAGATCTCTTCTCTTTAAGTTTTTAGGAAGCATTTTACTGATGCAATAGAAAACCTTTCAATTTTTAAACAAATATTGCTTGCTTTATTCATACTAACTAAATATAAATATTTACTAATTATTCAGGCTTTTCTGTCAAAAAGAATTTATATGATTTTTCCTTTAATCCTCCAACGAAACCTAAATTAAAAAAAATATTTTTACAGAAACAATTTTTATTTGGTATGAGTTCAGTGAATTAAAAAATATTTTATCTTTCTACTTGATTTGTATTTTGAAATTTTAATAGTTAATTTCTTTAAAAATTATATCTATTAGCTAGAGTAAACGAACAAAAAATAAAAAGATAAATCTTTTGATTTAAAGAAAGGGAGAATAAGCAATTAGAATACCTGTGTGATATTTCACAGTCTTAAGGAGAGCTTTTTTTCCTGTCAACATTATATTTGCAGCATTAACAACAATAATATTGTCATATGTGACTTAATCGCAGTTTCTGAAAGTAGGTCTATGCTTGCCTTGCAAAAAGAAAGCAATTTTCTAGCACATTCTTCCTAAAGGCTGTTATTATTAAAGCAAATTAATCCAAAATAAACAAAATTATGGTAGAAAAATGACAAATAAATGCCAAAAATAAATCAAATCATTCTCAGCAACTTTCCACAAAACAAATTTAAATTGCTTTCTCAAATTTTATTTAACTTAAAAACATCATTAAACTATTCAAGCAACTATCTTAATTAAATTAATTTTTTACCATTTTGGAAGCATCAAAAATATGGTACATTTATCCATTAGGTTTTGCGATTTGCATATATGCAGCTCTTTGAACTTATTTATCCTAAAATCCTTTATTTGATATAAAATTTGATGAGTGAAAACTATATCTACATTTTATTGATTTTAGTTATTTGTATAAAAAGTAAAATCATTTTTTCATACCCTAAACGTCTTTGAAAAGAGAAGGGGTCAAATCATTAAGAGTCTTCCAAGAATTCTCATTATCCTTGGGGAACAACTCCTTAGGAGTAGGGAACTTGGCTTTTTCTGGCAAATAATTAGTAGGATTTTTCCATACAGAGAAAGATGCAATTTATTTATTCAAAATATGAGCATTTGAAGCTATGTTTCCTAATTTACTGATAATATTTTTTCCTATCATTTTATATTGCTTTGATAATACTTCTATCGATATCTTCTTATTTACTAAGCTAATCCCTTTCTTTTTCTTTTTAAATATAGGATTTCTTTCTATCAAAATAATTACATTTAATTGTTTGTTTTTGGACTTTCTTCAAAGTAAATACTAATTAATTTCTTCAAAAGAAGCAACTACATTCATTTTAATAACTCAGAATTTAGGCCTCAATTAAAATTTTATTCATTCTAATTTAGTTGTTTATACTTTCATTATACAAACATATTTTTATTTATTTCCAAAAAAATGCTATCTCAACTTAAAAAATCATTTTGAAAAACTAAATATTTTCAAATTAAAATAATTAAATTCTTTTTCCATTTATTTTTTTATTTATTTGTTTAGTTAATAAATCTCAATATACTAAACTATTTAAACAAGTAAATAAAGTACAGATAGATTCTCTTTATCAACTCATCTCATAGATTTAAAAATTGATTTTAAAACTAAAACAATGAAATTTTTTTATTTATTATTTGTATAAATTGATCTCAAACATCAAAATAAATTATTTAAAAATAAAATTCTCATATTTCATTGCAGTAATGGTGGATTAATAAAATTTTGAAATTAAAATAATTAATAAATTTTTTTGTTTATATTAATTGTATATGAATGATTAAAATAATTAATTTAAACAAACATACTCATATTCATTCTTATGTTGTTATAAATATTTTATAAAATATTTGAATTAAAAGAATAAAATTACTTTTGCTTGTTGTTGCATGATTTAATAAAATGATATCTAAATATTTAAAGAGATAATCTCATTTTAAATTTTATTAGTAATAGATTACTTCATCAAAAATATTTAATCATTATCGAAATCAAAAAATTTTCATGTTAATTTAATAAATAAATCTCATTTAAAAAATATTCAACATTTTGGACTAATAATTTAATATTTATTCTTATTTGTAATTGATAAATCGATCTAAAACATTAAATATTTGTTATCAAAAAGTAAATATTTTCAAATTATATTTTATAAATTATTTTTTCTATGTATTTTTTAAAAATAAATAAATCAAAATAATCAATAACTTGTATAAATTTTTTGATATTTTTTGTATTAGTACTTGATTTATATTATTTTTTATGCTCAAAAACCTAACATTTAATAATTAAACTTTTAATTTTTTTATTTATTTTTTAATAAATAAATCTAAATGATTATAGCAACTAACTTATGCAAATAAAATATTATTTATATTTTTAAATACATACTTGTAATTAATTTTATTTACTAACAATTTTTAATAATCTCAACTATAATTAATTTATATTAATAATAGATTGTTTCTTCATTTTTAAATCTTTATTAAAAAAATATGAATTATTTGCTCATATAATAAAGAAATATCCTTTTTATAAAATTTATAATTTACCTACTAACAATTCTAGCTTAATATTTTCGAATATTCTTAAAGTTCCTTAGATTAAAAAATTCCATATTTTATTAAAATATTTTTATTTGCTAAAACAAACAGTCATCATACTATTAAATTGAATTGAATAGAGGATCTTATTTTAATTCAAAAAATTAACATTTTAATTATTAAATATAATAATTTTAAAACAAAAATTAATTAATCATATGAATATTTATTGGTTTATTTAGTTTGATTATTTAAAACTCATATGTGATTAAGGTAATTATAATAAATCATATAAAAATAAATGAAGATAGCTTTTGCAATAGATGATTTTGTAAATTTTAAAATTTATAAAACAGATAAGATATTTTATCCATAACAGTTATTTTGAAGTATCTAGAAAGTATTAGAAATGATAATATATCTGCAATGAAAGTTACAAAAAATATAATTATTTTAACTGCATTTACAAATGGAGAAATAGTTATTTTATTAAAGCTTATTTATCTAGTAATATTGCTTACATTTTTTTATTTTTTTCATAATATTTTATTTATTTTACTATCTATCTAGGGATTTTATTTTTATTTGCTAAAAAAGATTCAATCTTCCCTCGAGCTTATACTTATTGATCAGTTTGATTGGTATAACTTCTTTAATGTGTCAGGAATATCGTTGAAATAGGGATGTTCTAAACCTGCCTTGGCAGTAATTCTTTCTTATGGGTTGCATCTTAACATTTTCTTTAGAAATAAAAATATCTTAAGTAAAAAGCTTTAAAATTAAAACATTATTTTACACCAAGTAAGTCAAGACCAAGTTCATCGAGCTTGGGGCAAATATTTTGAAGAGGTTCGCCAGGATATTTTTCAAATGCATCAGCCTAATGAATAAACATATTAATTATTTATTAGCTTGCATTCATTATTTAATTAAAAGAATAAAATTACTTTCCAATTAGGGAGATCAGCAAGTCCAGGCCACTTTTCAACACTTGGGGTACCAGTCAACTTAAAGATACGCTTTAATTCGTCGGTTTCTGAATTACCTGGGAACAAAGGTTTTAAGTTAACCATTTCAGCAAATATACAACCAATACTCCAAATATCGATTGAAGTGGAATAGTGCTTAGATCCCAAAAGAACATCAGGAGGTCTGTACCATAGAGTAACGACTTCGTGTGTATAGTTCTTTACGGGAATTCCAGATGCTCTTGCCAAACCGAAATCTGCTAACTTAAGGATACATTCCTTTAATAATATAATAAATTGATTAACTTGTAAAATACTTATTATTTTTTAAAAAATAAATTTTTATAAACTCTACCTTTGAAATTAGCAAATTTTGAGGCTTCAAATCTCTATGAAGAATTTTATTTTTATGGCAAACTTCAATACCTTTCAATAATTGATAAAGTAAGCTCTATATTTTAAAAGTATATTTTTTAATTCATTAAGCTTGGCTGCTTCTAAATCTTACCTTGATAATATGAGGATCAAGTCCTTTATCCTTGAAGTTATTCATGAATTTTTTTAAATCTTGATCGACGAATTCAAAAACTAAAACAAGCTTCTTATTTGAGTGGATGACATCATGCAATCTGATTATTTTAAAATAAGAAAAATTTATTATATTCCAATTCATACTTTTTCAGAATAATTTTTTCAATGTGCTTTAAAAGCAACCCTTTATTAATTTAAATTTCAGAAAACCAATCTTTCGGCTAGTAGAAAAATAAATAGAATACTAACTATATTAAACTTACCTTACAACATTAGGATGTTATAACTCCTTCAAAAGAGAGATTTCTCTGATAGCTGTAGAAGGAATACCTTCATCTTCACTTTCTAAACGGATTTTTTTCAAGGCATACAACTCTTTGGTAGTTTTTTCTAATTATTAATGGAATTATAAATAAATCTACGCTAAATGTCTTAATATATATAATAGAAAAGTAAATCAATCGATCGATCATGCAAAATCTGTTTTTATCTAGTCGATTCTGCAAATTTGTCCTTTTAGAAGAAAATTATTTTTACCTCTTGCTTTATATACGACACCATATGTACCTTCACCGAGCTTATTGAGCTTTTCATAACGCTCAAGCTTGCTATTTTTCATAACCATTTTTACTTGTCAGATTATTTATTTGCTTTTTATTAGTTTAATTTTTTTATTTAATAATTATGAGCAATCTCAAGTTTCTAAAAAGAATTTATTTTTAAAATATAAATAATAACTTAATATCTAAGTTATCACAACCAAAATCTACGCTGTTATCAAGCAAGAACATTTATTACATAAATACACAAACCTACATACATACATTCAATTAATTAATTAATTGTTTCTTTGACAATCGAAAGTTTGTTTGTGACTAATAGAACTTCTTATATTATATAATAATTAACAAAGAGAGACACTATATCATTAAATTACAACAAAATTTCTTTTTAATAAATAGCTTAATCAATCTATCAACCAAAGCTATTCTTCGTTATAACAATAAAAATAAGGAGATAGCTTTTTATTTTTGATTTTATTTATTCTTAATAATTATTAGATGCATTTCAAAATAAATAAATTCTTTGTTCACTGATAAAAATATTTAATTAAAAAATAACGCATAAATAAAATTATTAGCAACTTTTTATAGTTTTTTTTTAAGAATAATTTTTATACACAAATAATTTATAGATAATAAAACTAATAAATTTTTTAATATTTTATGATTTAGAATTTTAATCCTTTAAACAAAGAATCTTATTTTATTTTTTTGATTATTATAAAACCTTCAACTTTCTTAAACGCTTAAAGGTACTTTAACCTTCCAATTTACCCTTTAAGGAGTAAAAAGCAAAGCTATTACCAAGCCAAATAAACTCATAGATCCATAAGTATAAAAAACAACACTCCAATCACTTTCGTACTTAAGGAATATGTACTAGAACAAACTGCATAAAGTTAAAGCTTAGTAAAAGTTTCCTATCATTCTCGTTCCCATTTTATTTCCGTAAATATTTAATACCATAATTGGAAAGACACAGTATATACCTATTATAATAATATAATTTAAAATTTTAAAAATAGCAATAAAATATTACCTCCATAAGTAAATATTGACAGAGCAGTAAAGAAGAAGAAAAAGCCTTGATATTATGAAATACTCGGGTAACAGAAAGAGGCTATAGCATTTATACTCAATAATATATAAATTATATATTTATAATTTATTTTTTTAAGAATTGGACCCCAGACCAACCCACTGAAACCATTAAGCAATCCTGAAATCGTACCTACCAGTGTTAAAAATGAATCACTGCTTATAAATTGCTATCCATAAGGTCTATAGTTACCTATAATCATAGTTCCAAAGCTCCCAAGAAAGAAAAGAATACAAAAAACTTTAACAAAGGAAACGCTAAAGAAAGCCTCTCTAAAAGATTAACATTCCTAATGCTCTTCAGTCTCTTCCTAGTTTTAATTTATCTACTATTTTTTAATTAAAGTTAAAATTAATTTATGCGCTTTTTATTATCAAATTTAATTCATTAAAACCATTAATTTTAAATTTTAATAAACAAAAAATTAATTTAAAAAAAATTAATAATTTTATGATTAAATTCATTTCCAAATTATTTTCTTTTTAAGAATTTTAATCTATCTTTGTTTCAAAATTAGATGGTTAGATTTTATTAAATGAAACTTTATTTGAAAATTTGGCAATCAATTTTTTTAAAATTTTATCAAAATAAATAAATATTAGTAAAAATTTTTATATTTTGATTTAAAGTAGATTTTTTATAAAAATACAAAAATAAAAATTTACACTATTTCCTTCACTAGAAGGAGCTGATTCAGCATCAATTAAAACATCATTGTCATTAGAAGATAATATTTATTCTTCAAATAGATTTTTTCTGTAGCATATTAATGAAATTATAACAAATGATGCATAAATAATTGAAATGTATCTGAGAGCCCAGGGTAAGTTATTAGCTATTTCTGGGGGATAGTAATCTTAGTCTTCAACAAGAGGACTATCATCTTTATTTATCATTAAAAAATACAACTCTCCTTAGCCAAGCAAGCCAATTCCAAATACAACATTAAGTAATCCACTTGTAATTTCTTTATGAGTTGGAAATATCCTAATTTTAATTAAATTTACAGTTTAAAGAAATTGATTATTTTTTTAATTATGTGTTACTTATATGCTCTATCAAAAGCTATCAAATAAATCATCCCAGCAAAAAACACATTACCAACTGCAAATGTAAAGGTAAAAGCATAAAAGTTAGTACAAAATGAAGAGGCAAATACAAATATCGCACATATTAATCCATTAATTATAAGCATTTTTCTGAAACCAAACTTATAAGCTAAATATAATCCGCATTATATGCCTGTATTTGTTGCAAAACTGATCCAAAAGAAAATTTCGTTTACGTCATTCATTTACAAAGAAGGATTGTATTGTCTTAAGTAACTATATGCATAGGTGTTTATGATACTCCATACCTTAAAGTCACTGCAAAGCAAAATGATCAAAACGCAACTTAAACTTCCAAATAATTACTCTAATTTTTTTTGCATTTTTAATTAAATTTGAATCTCCTAACAAAATATTATTAATGATTATTAAGACTAATATTTTCTTACCACAAATTTATAAAATTGCAAAGTGATGCAGAAAAAATATATGAAAACCTTAATTATATATTTATCCTAATAGCAAATTTCCAATCTGATTTTAATTAATTTGTAATTTATTTTATAAAAGAATTATGTTACAACTATCACCTAACTATTTTAAAAACAACTGCTCTCTTGAATATGTATTTAGTTAAACGAATTGCAAAGAATTAATTAGTATTCTTGACCATCCCAAACTTGAAGATAAGAAAAATTTGAAAAATAACGAATTTCTTTTATAGATTGAACCATTTGGATCAATTATATTTTTTATATGCCAAATTCAAAAGTTTTTTATGAATGAATGAATTGCATACACTTAAGTCAAAACTAGTAAAAATTAGTAAATATTGTTATCTTGTCTTGCTCTATAAATCTACAATAAAAATAGAATTCCTTAAAATAAAAATAAAAATTAAAAACATTTTAAAAATTAAAAAGTAAATTTTTGATTATTAAATACACAAACCAAAAAGTAAAATTAAATAAATGAATGAATGAAAACTTTTACACGTTTATGGCAAACGATATCAATTTTTAATAAAGTTACTAATCTATCTTTTTAAAAAATCTTTATTATTTTAGCAAAATTAAACTAATGAATCTTTTTAAAAGATTATTTTTATTTACTTAATTTTACCTGAAGAACTGATTCATCCCTAAGCTTAAAAATTTTTGAGAGGAAAAATGAAAAAATGCTCATAAAATATAATTAATTTAAATCTGTTTGTACTTAGTTATTTAAGTATACAAAAATAGATTAAAATAACTAATATTAGATAAAAAAAAAAACTTAAAATTAGAATGATTACTATGAGTATTTTGATATGTTGTTTTTTCTTAGTATTTAGAACGATAATTGAAAATAAAACAAGCAATTACTCTATTTAAAACTGTCCAAAATATAAATAATTTACTGTAACTATGGAATTTAAAGATAAGGAACACACATAAGTATTAAAAAAATTTATTTAGAAACTCAAGTCTTTTATTAAATTTTTTATTATATTTTATTTGGTTTTTAATAATCTAGATAGATAATCAAACTAAAATATTTAACACTTAGAAATAAATTATCAAGTAAATAAATATTTTTAGCCTTATTTATTAAGATAAAAATTCATAATTTTCATAAAGCATTTGACTATATTAAGAACGAATAAAAGAGATTAATTTACGTTTAAAAAATAACAAAATTATTGATGCAAACCTAAAACTAAACAAAGCTTTATCTAAAAATTAAAATCTTTTATATTTTTAATTATTTGATAATTAGATACTTAGTGCATAACTTAGAGAATGTTTAATACTTTAAAATATTTCAAATTATTCAATTAATGCTTAATATTGTTGAAAGAAAATTATAAATTTTCTTTTATATTTAAAGATATTTAAATAGTTTGGCTTTTAATTATTTAATCAGCTTTCTAAAATACTTGAAGGTTTTTTAGTTTTCCAATTTACTTTTTAAGGTGTGAAAAAGTATGCTATTACCAAACCTAATATACTCATCGATCCGTATGTATAAAATATAATATTCCAATCCTTAACAAACATAAGGAAAATATATTAAAATAAGCTGCATAGAGTTATAGCCTAGAAAAAGTGCCCAATCATTTTAGAACCCATTTTGTTTCCGAAAGCATTTAAAACCATTATAGGAAAGACACAATAAATACCTATTTTTTTATTAACAACTTTATGATATTTATTTAATAATATAAAATTTACCTCCATAATTAAATATAGAAAAAGCTGTAAAAAAGAAGAATAGAGTTGAGTTATTTGAAATAGTTGGGTATAAAAATGCCATTATTACATTTATAATCAAAAATGTATAAATTAAAAATCTGTAATTGATTTTTTTTAATATAGGACCCCAAGCTATTCCACTAAATCCATTAAGTAACCCAGAAATAGTACCAATTAAAGTCAAATAAGAATCACTACTTATGAATTACTATCCATAAGGTCTATAATTACCAATAATCATAGTTCCAAAACTTCCAAGAAAGAAAACTATACAAAAAATCTGCAAAAATGTATAGCTAAAAAAGGCCTATTTGTATGTTTAACATTCTTCATATTCCTCATTAAAACTTTGATATCCCTATTTAAATTGAAAAATATTTGGTTTTCAAAAATACAATAAAATAAAATTGCTATTATTTATCATAAATATTTTTTTCCTTAATAATAATCATTTAATTACTTGAGCAAATCAAAATTAGATTTACAAAACTATTAAACAATAAATAATTCATATTTTGTGATAAAATTATATTTATTTTATTGTGATATATTTTATTCACTACAAAACCAAATCATTAAGAATCTACATATTATTTTTATCTGCTTTTATCAGATATATAAGATTGAGACCATTTTTATAAAATTATTAATAAAATAATAAATAATTGCAAGATGCAATATAAAAAATTGTAGGTGAAAATGACAGTCATTTAAAAAAATTTTTTTTGGGTTTTAATTAGACTAAATTCATCAGAAATGACAGTATTTATTAATTTTTAATTAAAAATATTATTTCTACGTTAAAATTAGTGAATAATTTTTAAATTTTTTTATTCAAATTGTTTTTCAAATGCTGATGATATTAAAAACTTAAATGTAAAATTTAATGTGGATTATAATTGAAACTCTAATTTAAAAAAAATATTTTGTTTTAATTTAATAATTTTAATTACATTGGAAACATCACCAGAAATAGCAGACTGTTTATTATCATTTGTACTATCTGTGCTTACTAATGAGGTATATTCTTGAAATAAACTCGGTCTATAACATATAACAGATATTATAACAAGCGATGCATAAACAATCGATGCATATCTTAGAGCCCAAGGTAAATTATCTGCAACGCTTGAAGGGTAGTAATCTTAATCATCAACCAATGGAATATCATCTTTATTTATCAACAAAAAGTATAACTCTCCTTAACCAAGAATACCTACTCCAAACATAACATTTAGCAGCCCACATGATATTTCTTTATGGTTAGGAAATATCCTGATTTAATAAAATAAAGTAAATTTAAATGGATTAATATTTTTATTATTTGGTTACTTATAGGCTCTATCAAATGCTATTAGATAAATCAAGCCACCAAAAAATACATTGCCTACTCCAAAAGTAAAGGTAAAAGCATAAAAATTTGTACAAAAAGATGAACAAAAAACAAACAAAGAACATATTAAACCGTTCATCATTAACATTCTTCGAAATCCAAATTTATATGCAAAATAAAGTCCAGACTGAATTCCTGTACTTGTTGCAAAGCTAATCCAAAAAAAGATGCCATTTACGTCATTCATTTATAGAGAATTATTGAATTATCTTAAATAGCTGTAAGCATATGTATTTATGATGCTCCAAACCTTAAAGTCACTACAAAGCAAAATAATTACAGCACAGCTTATACTTCCCAAAATATATTCTATTTTTTTTTACATTTTTTAATTAAGTTAAATTTTTCTAAAAAATATAATAAATAAATAAGTAAATCTTTGAATATAATTTATATACTAAATTTTGAATTCTTTTAGAAACTTTTAGTTAAGACATTAATTTTTTGTTATTTACCTCTCAATTACGTCATATATTTATATAATAAAACACTAATTCTATGAGAAAAAAAACAATTTAAAATCTAATATGAACTTTGATGATATATGGCACATTCTCAATTTATTCATTACATTATTAAATCCTTATGAATTTATTTGTTTAACTTTTAATGTTGCATACCACAGCATTATATACAGACCTTGTTAACGCTACTTAAGTGGAAGGGGGATCAAGGAAGTTGGAGAAAATAAACTAATATAAAAAAATTTTTTATGATTTTTTATGGTTTTTTATATGTAAGTTAAGGTAGTTTATTTTAAAGTTAAGGATAACTCATATTTAAATAGTTTTTTAGAAGGGGATTGCTAGCTTACTGAAATAATGTGATATTTAATAAATTTCATTTATAAGTTAAGTTGATTTTTAGTTGTATTTGTTAAATTTCTAATACTCCCTATTTTTTAGTACCACCATTAAATTGCTTAACGTAGCTTTACCCTTTACATCATAATGCTCTTCAAAATATTTGGATTTCAAGCTGAATTTCTGTCAATTTTTTGAAAAGAAATAGAATAAATTATTAATAAAAATAAAATCATATTTTAAACAAGATAAATTTTAGTTAATTAAAAATTGAATAATTTTGAAGATTGCAATTTTATTGTTTAAAGAAATTCTTTCTAATTTAAATATTTTTAGAATATAAAATTTGATGAATTAAATAAATTATTTCATTTTACACTAAATTTATTTTAGAAAAACAATTTAATTTTTTGTTTTCTTTTTTAAGGAAATGTTTATAATAGTTTTATCATTTAATATAAAAATTAAAATTTTAAAGATAAAATTATTTTTTTTATTTTTTAGTGAATATTAAAATAATTTTATGATTTGATATTAAAATTAAAATGAAAAAATAAATTTTATAAGTTTTTAAAAATGATAAAATATTAAGAAGGTTGTTAAGTCTATAATTGTAGAATAAGTAGCTACAATACCTTCGTACTTTTAATGTAGTTTAAAAAATGATAAATAAGTTAGTAAATCTATTTCAAACCGAGATATATACAAAATTTTTTACTATTATAATTACATAAATTAAATGTTTAAACCTCAAAAAAATTTAAAACAGTTTTTTTTAGAAAGCTAAAACATTTTTGCATAGTTAAAATCTTCAACCATTCATTAATTTACATTTACAAACTGAAAGGTAAATATTTATTCTGATTACAGTATTTTTATTATAATTCACTTGGGTATTATTCCTGTAAGAAATTAGTTAAAATCTTCAATTATTAATATAAATTTACTAGCTGAAAGGTAAATATTAATTCTGATAACGATATTTTTATAGTAATTCACTTGGGTATTATTCCTGATATGTAAGAAATTAAAATCAGAAAAAATTTAGTTAAGTAATATTTATCAATCTTTAAAAAAATATAGAAATAAGAATATGTTATATTTTTTTTTTGATATAAGAAATTAAAAATTTCAAAAAATATAGCTAAATAATATTTATTAATGTTAAAAAAAGATTAGAAATAAGAATTAATTATATTTTTTTATTTGTTAAAAACTTTAAAGTAAATTAATTAATTTAATCATTAAAACATTTCTTTAAAATTCAAAATATATTTTCTTAAAATATTAATTTGACTAAGGATTTTATTTTATTCTATTGTATTCTATTCACAACCAGCTTCCTTGCAAGTTTTATAAAATATTTGATTCAATTAAAAATAAATTAGATAATTGTCAATTTTTATAAATTATAATTAAGATTGATTAATTTTAACTAAATATTTAGATAATTCTCATTAAAATTATCAAGTGTAAATAAAATTGCAGTAATTTTTCAGTTATTTTTAAGAGTAATGAGAAAAAGTAAGAGAGAAACAAACAAACAATAAAAAAATATCAAACGAATAATTTATAAATATTTTAATAACGAATTGCTTTTTTTTAAAAAGTATGAAGAATTAATTAAATATAATTCAAGCAGCGTTTCTAGTAGCGTTTATACTACCAAAGAGAGAGCGAATGATAAGATTTTGATATGACTTATGGAGATCTTCTTGGTGGTCTTTATTTATTCTTTGAAGTGCAAATTATTAAATAGTGAGAAGAGGGAGAACAATTTGTTCTCTTAACTTAATACTTTATTTGATAACAGGTTCATTATCAAGTAATTGTTTTTGTCCAGTGATTTGAAGTAACAACCTTTCAGTTTCTTAGAATTCACTATATATTTAATTCCAGAATTCACTGTATTATTTATCTTTCTACATGTAGTGAGTTAAGGGGAAGTAAGTTTTACACATGGACATCATAGAGTTTTGAACTAATGCTTTGAAGAATAAGCTATCTTTATATAAATCTGAAGCTTCGGTCAATCTTCCTTCTGCTTCAAGCTTTTTAAGGGCTGTTCCCAAACCTAAGAAAAGTAAAATAAATTAGAAATTTGCTTACTTGTAATAAATTAATTTTTAAATTACCATAAAAACCTGGAACATTCTGTTTGAGCTGTGACCAAGCTCCAACAAATGGTATAGCTCTTAAATCTTCAAACTTCATTTCTCCTCCAGCACTTCTTTTAGCTGGTCTGGAGCCGATGTTAGCCTCACCATAGTATTTCAAAGGAGATTTTTCTAAAAGATAAGGCATGAATTTAGGATGATTCTTAAATTCAAGATAGGATTTTAGTGATACCTCTGATAGTTCATTTAAAAGATCACGCTAAGGTTCAGTCAATATTCTTTTAGGGTCTTCAAGGACATTATTTTATAAACCTGCTGACATTAAAAGTTCTAAGTTATGAAGGCAGCTATCTGTTACACCAAAGTTAGAGCTGATAGTTTATCCTTGGATTGTAATTTGGATTTCGTGATTTTCTATTTAAAATATAATTTCTTAAAAAATTTAATGAATAAGTTAAGTATATACCTATAGTGGGACCTTGAGATGCATAATATAAATGCTTGTTACCACCACCACGAGCAGGTGGACCACCTCTACCGTCAAAAAAGATAGCTTCAACACCATATTCTCTAGAGATTTTGCTGAGATTTTCCTTAGCTTAGTAGATTCCCCAATTAGCTCCAAGATAACCTCCATCTTTAGTACCATCAGAAAAACCACACATAATAGTTTATCTCATTTTTCTAAACTTTAAGTGCTTTTGATATGTATTGTTAGAGTATAGTTCCTTCATAGATTTATCTGCAGACTTAAGATCATCAATAGTTTCAAAAAGAGGAACGACATCTATTTTAGAATCTCCAGACCATCCTCCTGTTAGCTAACTCATAGCATAAACTTTAGCAACATCAAGAGGTCCTCTACAATTAGAAATGATAAAGCGATAGGATCCAAATTCACCGTTTTCCTCTTATATTTCCCTCATAGCACTAAAGGTTTAGAGAGTATCATTCAATACTTCATCATCGAGTTATGGTACTGTGTTAAGAGGCTTGAGACTCAATAATAAATCTAATTTCTATTAAACAGATAGCTCTTCAAAATTATAAGGGAGCATATAAGGCACTTTTTCAAGTAATGCTTTGAATGTCTTATCTAATACTCTAGAATCTTAACGAATATCAATTGAAGCAAAATGGTATCCAAATGTATGTACTTTTCTTTGGAAGTTCTCAAAAATAGGTAAAAATAATCCATTATGATCAGTGATTATTTTTTATTTAATGAAATCAAGTTTGTCATACAATTGCTCTAGTGTGACTGATGGTTTATATGAAAAATTAGAACCTAGATCGTTTTCTATTTCTTCTAATAGCTCATAAATTCCTTTGAAGCTCAATCTATTTTAATTTACATTTATTAAATTTATCTATTTCGAGTAACTTGGCAAATTTTAATAAAATTTTCATTCAATATTCGGTGAGTGTTTGAGCTTTAAAAATTTTCTAAGCTTTTAATTAACTTTTTTTCTTCAAAGTAAATCTACTAAATTAAATTATGCTTAAATTCCATATTTTAATTTAATTTTTCTAGATTTTCTCATTTTTATTTGCTAAAAGAGTCAATATCAATGAATATAAATGAATGAATTACCTCTTTTTGACTTGGCGAACATCTCTTATGTAACATTTAAGGATAGAAGTTCTAAGTAATTTAGCTACCTTTTTTGTTGTTTCAACCTTTTTATTAAATATTATATTATATTAATTAAATAAAAACTTTTAATAATCTATGTACTCTGACAAAAGGATTTCCGTCTCTGTCTCCGCCTGGCCAGAAACCGAGTGTGTAAAATTTATGAAATTCTTTTTATTTATCAAATTTGCTTCCTAAAACCTTTCTGAGTCTATCTTGAAGAGTACCAACTGCGTCGTAAAAAACATTTTCTAGATACTAAATCAAGAATTATGCCTCATCTAACGGGGTAGGTTTTTCTCTTTGGAAGAAAGGAGTTTTAGCTAAAATAAGTAAAAACGTATTAATTAATTGATTAATTAAACTAATATTTAGGAGAAATAAAATTTTACCTAGTTACCAAAGTAGATATTACACCTAAGTTAAATCATTAGATTAAATGGCCTCATTTAAATCATTTATGATAGAAAGGACTTATTTGGGATAAAACTAAGTAGGATGAGCGGTGAGGACAACTCTAACAGCAAACCTAGATAACTATTTCAAAAGCTCGTCATCCAAGTTATGTCTTCTAATTCTTTCAATTAAATTAACCAATGATTCAGGACCCTATAAATCGTTAATTTATGAGTAATTAGCATCTTCAAGAGCATCAACCAGCACAACTTATCTTTCAACAAACTAAACGACACGGAAAAGGAAATCTAATTTCTTTTGCTCAGTGCTATATGTTTAGTTTTAGTCATATTCTTTAAAAAATTTATCTATAACTTCTTCTGGGCTTAATCCTGCTTCTAGTCCTTACTTACAAGTATGTGTCAAAATTGGTATCAACATACTAATTTCGTTTATTTAATCTACGGGAAGAGTTTAAAAGAGAGAATTTAAAAGTTAATATCTTAACTAGACTCTTGACTCAAAGTTTGCAAGAAGAATCTCTTTGTTAGTGACACTTTTGAGCTTCTTCTAATCATTTAATAGATCAAATGTACGCTTCATGGCAGAAAACTAATAAGTGTTCTAATTATGAATTTTGGGCTTTTAGCTCTGTCCACAAAGGAATTACAAGCCTTAAGATGCCTATTGATATTATTGAAGAGAACTCTAGCTACTTCCATTAATAAAATGAAGTAAATCTGTCCTTTTTCCAAGAACTCTTTTTAGACCTAACATTTGATGAAAATGAATATCTTTGATTTTATTTAATTTATTTATTTTAAATACAATTATTAGATTTCAAATGTAAATATTCTTTAAAAGGTTTAAATTCAAGAAAAGTCGTATTATTTGATAGATATTAATAAATAATTTATTGATTAATTTATTTGATGTATTTGAATTTACATTTAATCTTTGACTTTATGTCAGTCTACTATTTCTACGTAATCAGATTTTTAGAAAATTGCGAGAATGATTTCATTCTACTTATCCGAATTATTACAAAATTAAATCACAATTTATATTACTTAATTCTTCTATTATTCTTTTTAATTTCCTATGCTCAATTACTCTTTTTTATGTAACCAAAATTTCTTAAATAATTTACATTATGCATAAAAGCAAGAGTTGTTATTCTTAAGAATGATTTAAAAGGAGTAATTAAATTATTTCAACGGCATTAAATGCATTCCAGAAAAATATTAGCGAACATAAATTTTTGTTTTACATCTAAAGTTATAATTGATAATTCTATTTTTATTTTATTTTAATATTTTTAAATATAAAAGTAATACTGAAAAATAATAAAATTTATATATTTAAGGCAGATAAAATGTACAAATTAAAAATTCAGATTGGAATTTTAATTACAAAATATTTAAAATACTAACTTAAATATATCGATTTGCTCATAAATTATGATAGAATTAATTTATAGTAAATTGAACCTAACAAAAAAAATAAATGAATAATTAATCTTGAAGTTAATTGAAAGTTTATAAAAAAATAAGTGGTCAAGCAAGTAGTTATTCTAAAAATATTTTAAATATTTGTTAAATACTTTTTCTAATTTATTTCATATTAATATTAGTTACCTGAATAAAATTTTATTTTGATGGAGTCACTTTATCTTAACACTTTTATCTAGCTTTTACTATTTAAAAATATAAAACTAATAAACATAATCATTATTACTAGTTAATATTTTTTTTCAGATGAAATGCTTCTCTAATTTTAAACATAAATTATTAAGTAAAAAATAGTTAAATTATAAATTTCTAAAGATTAAAATAGATAAATAAAATAACAATTTATATTTTTAAAGGGCTTAGCTTGCTCTTTATGTTATAAAAATTTTCAATAATGTGCATACATTAGATAGAATTTAGGTGCTTTTTATTAATTTACAAAGTTATCTTCATCTCAATATAAAATTTATAAATCTATTATAAAATAATAAAAAAATTTTTTATTTAATAAGATCATTTATTATTATTTATGTTTTATTAAATTATGAAAATTCATCCATTAAATATAATAGAACCATTTACTAATTAATTAAACTTGTAATGTCATGAAAAATATTTAAATTCATTTAATAATAATTAAATAGATAAATAAATAAGTAATTTTTGTTTATATCTGTCTGTGTTCTCTTACCAAATATTTTACCTTACTTTTGAAGCTACTTCTTTATTTTTGAAAAAATTCAAAGATTTTGAACTTGCTTTGATTTTTAAGTAGTAAGCAAAATGAGCCAAATTATGCTTAAGATTTAGATAAACTAAATAATTGAATTAGTAGAAAATTAACAGTGTAAAAATTTATGGTAGAATTTTCAAAGAGTTTTGTCAGTATTAAAATTAAATACATATCATTTACGCTTTAATTGAAATAATTTAAAGAATTGATATTATTTAGATTTTTTAATTATTTGTTTAGTACAACTAAATTTACTTATATTTTTTTTGTTAAGTTTTAATATCAAATAATCTTAGCAAAAGAGCCTACATAAGCAAACAAACAAACAAACACTTTGATTATAAAGCAAACTTTAGATTAAAAGCACAACAAAATATCACAAAAGCACAAAATTTCTAATGAGCCAAAATATATTGCAAGTAGATTTAAGTTTTCAAAATGTTTTATTTGTCATAAAAATTACAGAAAATAATTAGGATTCTTTAAAAAGAACCCAAGGAGAGAAATAATGCTGATAAAAAGATGCTCAAAGAACTCACTAAAGATATTGCTTTTTTTTAGTAGTATTAAGAAAACGATTATGTTCATGATAGCTGCTGCTCATACATGAATTACGAAAGCTACGATAAAGATCAGGCTGTTTTTGAAATTAGTAAATAGGATTTCTAAATATTTTTTGATTGATTTTATGTTTATAATTTTTCAAAATCTTTATTTGTGCATCTATCTTGCGTTAAGCATTAGTGATGCGTTTGTAACTAACGCAAAATAAATAACTCATATTTTTAATTTATAGACTAAATAGGTGACAAATTTTATATCATTCTTGAAGGAACAGTGGGAGTTTATATTTATAATGAAAGCAAAGAAATGATTTGTGTCAAATAGCTTGGTAAAGGCTTTTCATTTGGTGAACTTGCTTTGCTTTATGAGTCACCAAGAATGGCTACTATAATTTGTTTAGAAAAATGTCACTTCGCAGTCTTAAATAAAAAAGAATTTCTTAGAGTGTTAAAAAACTTTTAGAAGGAAAACTTAAACAAAAAGCTTCTCTATTTATAAAACCTGCCATTGTTTTAAAAAATAAATTAATCACTGTTACGTTAAATATATTCTAAGGCGTTTGATATCCGTACTACCAAAGGGTAAATAATATTTAAGTAAGGTTCTGCTGCAGAGAACTTCTACATAGTAAAGCAAGGAGAATTTTAAGTAAATACTCAAAAAATTCATTCAAAATCAATCAAAAAACTTACTTCATTTTACAGGTTAAATAAGAAATATCACACATGGTGGATCAGGAAGAAGTTCACAGCATACAATCATTGCAAAATTAGGATTTAACCAAAATCACTAATAAAAAGCAAAAATACCTTACAGTTTAAGTATTTCTTTAATTAAATTTTGATTATCAAAGGGAATTAATGCTTGGTTGATTGGATTTCGATCATCAACTTAAATTTTAAATTGATTTTTTATCTTTAAATAAAACTACAAACAAAAAATATAAAAGCTTTAAAATATTTAATTAAAGAAGAATTGTGATGTTTATTTATTTTATTAAAATAACCTAACATCTTCGGAATTAATTTTGTTATTTATTTTTATATTTATCAAAAATTAGATTTTTATTTTAATGAATAGATTGCTTTGTTAATTCAAGGAGATTATTTTGGGGAAGAAGACTTGCTGAAAAATAATGAAAAAAGAAGCTTTTCAGTTGAATGTGCAACTGCAAGCGGAGAAATTATAATGATTCAAAAAAATCTATTTCTAGAGATATTAGAAGAGACTCATACCAATATTTTTTTAAGAGAGCATTTAGCTATAAAAGAAAGTCAGCATAAAGTAAGAATTTAAAATGCTAAAAAATAGATTTAAAAATTTAAGCAATTCCTGACTGAAGATAGGGATTTGTTGAAAGTAACTAAACAAATATAAGAAGAATAAATCTCTTTACAAAAAAACAATAGAATCATAAAAAGCTAAAAAGAAATAAACATAAATAATGATTATGCTTTAATGGACTAAAATTAAAGAGATGCACATCAGTTAAAAAATGAAAAAAGAAGAGAAAAAAAGTCAATTACTCACTTTATAGTCAATGAAGAACAATAACAATTAATCAATGAAAAAATACAAAAGCTTGTTGAATAAAGAGTTAACTTATATGGAAGAAAGCCTAAAGTCCCCACTTAAAGAGATTTAAATAATTAAAAGTAAAGCCAATTAAATTAAAGTTGTAGGTAATAAATCTAGAGTGAATAATCCCCAACTTAAAACGAATAATCTAGCTAAAATATTAGTAGCTAAACAGTAACTCCTTTTGATTCTCCTTAAAATACTCCCTCTCAAGCTAGAAAAAACCAATTACTTAAAATTCTTAGTTAAAAAATGCCTCATAAATAATCTCTATTTAGTGAAAATCTAATTTTTGCTGAAAGAAGTGTAAATCCTTTTGATACCTCTGCTTCTCTTTAACAAATAGATGAAAATTAAAACAATAAATTCTAAGTAAATAAATAAATAGTTTTATTCAAATTTATCAGAATTAAATATTAATTAGGAATCATAATAAGAAGTGAAGCAAGAACAACTTAACAGAAGTACTATGCTCAAGAAAAAATCTTTCTCAACAAAAAATATTACCGAACAGAAAGTTTAGTTTTAAAATAAATCAGGATAAGTAAATTAATAAATTTAATGTATTTTTATTAAAATTTTTTGTAAAAATAGCAGCAGCCTTATTTAAATATGAAACTAAGGAATATAAGTGAGTATTAGAATGAAAGGGCTGGTTTAAATACTGAAAATAGCTATTAGTCTGAATTTATCTCTTAACCAGAATCTCCATCAAAATATTCATCAAATTTAAAAGCTAGCTAATAAGCTTTATTTTATATGAAATAGTAAAACATATCAAGTTCTAACAACCCAGAAAAGATAACACCTCATCAATAAATTAAAAGTATGTTTGAAGATAACAGCAAATTTGTTTCTAACTTTTTTAACAAGACTCAAATAAAAAAACTTACTACTTCTTTGCAAAAATACCACGATAATAGCTTTAACTAAGAAAGAATCAACATAAAAAGGTCTATCCTGAAAAAGAAAAGTAAAAACAGTAACTATATAGACTATAGCTCAGATGATCTAAAAAGAAATTTAATTGATCAAATCAACATATTAACAAGTCCTAGATAAAAATAATCAAGTATTATTTTATGCTCAAGCCTAGAAAAAAATAAACCTCTAAAATAAATTTCTTAACCAACATTAAAGTTCATAGAATTTCAAAAATTGGAGGTCCCAGATTTAACCAATAAACAAAACAAATATGGATCTCTCACAGATGTTTAAAGAAAAGCTAAATAGCATACTGAAATAAATTTAAATTCTCAAAGTTAAATATTCAATCCCAATTATAATAATAACAATAACAAACTAACTCAACTTAAATCAAGTATTAATTTTAAGTTGGAAGACGATTTAAATAAACATATACCTCTAACTTGTTACAGAGGTAATAACCAAGCTTAATCATTCTACTAAAACTAATAAAATAGCAGCAGAAATTTATTCCAAAATACTTCTACTAGCCAATTATTTTCTAACAATTTCCACATTCGCAAGGACTAAAGCGAATAAAATAAATAAAAACCATTGAAAATGAGCATAAGATTTTAAAATTTATTTAAAAATCACCAATAATAAAATTAATGAAAAATCAATTAGAATTAAATTAATAAGTTAAATATTCATTTGAAATATACTTAAAACTATTAAATATTCATTTATATCCATCCATCCATCCACTTAAAAAACAAATATCTTAGTAAATTTTCAAAACCAATCCATATATTTTTCTAATCAAGATTTTATTAATTTGAGATTTTTTTATTATACCTTATTTCTTAATAAATATCCAGAATTCCAATTAACTTTTTAAAACTGATTAAATATTAATTAATTTATTGAAAATCGAAGATGTGTCAAATATTTATTGACTGAATTTTAAAGGTGTTAACCTATATAATTTATAAACAATTTGAAATAGAGATTTAATAAATGTACAGAGTAAACGTGGAAATAAAGAAAAGATATATATGTTGATATTTATTTGGTTAAGTATCTTAAAGAAGAAAGAGAATAGATTTGAATAGAGTAAATTAACAAGAAATAGACAATAATTTAGTTATTAAATTGTTTTAAGTATTCAAAAATATAAGAATTTATCATATAATTAATAGAAAGGTTTTAAACAAATTGAAATTAATTTCATTTTATTTCTCAAAAGTACTTTTGTATGTTGTCTTACTGTTACTGTTGAGAAATCAAATCTTTTAAAAAAGGGAAAATTGGGGTGTCATTATTTTGATTGGAGTTGTTTTTATTATATTGATTATTATTTTAAATAGAATATGCTCCTATTTACTTTAAAATATCTTAATTTAATGCTCCATTTAATTAGTTTGTTAATAAATTTTATTTGTTTTATAAATTATATTTATTTGCTTGCATCTTTAAAGTGTTTTCTTCTTTGACTGCTTTTCCAGATGCAGACCTAGATTTAAAATTATTATTTGTTATTGATAAATTTAATTTTTCATTTGATGAGATTGCTACATTCTCTTCAGGTTAAGTAAGAATTTTTCTATTTTTAAGGGTTGTCATACCTCCACCACCATTAAAACTCTCTATTTGTAAATTTTACTGCTGAGGTTTTTTTAATATCTGTTTAGTCTGGAAGTCAATAAAATCATTTTAAAATGATGTAATTATTGGGCCGTGCATTCCAAATTATTAGGTATTATTATTATAAAGAGGTACTTGAAACGCATTGTTTATGTTTTTTTATTAAGCACTCAATATGTTTGTAGTGTTGTTAAAATTATTAGTGGAAGAGATTTAATCTTCTGCATTGTTGTTTATTTTTTATAGTAAAATCTTAGGGTTTTTAGGTGGTCTATATTTCATTCTATTTAAATGATATAAATGAGGTGATTTCGATAACTCTTCTTCTTAAATAATATTTTATTAATTAAGAGGAAAACAGCTGTTTTTTGTTGCAGATTTATTTAATGTTTCTTAAATATTACTTGTGGTTTTATTCATTTATTGTAAAATTATACAACTGCTACCTCCAGCAGAATTATAATTTTATAGCTGAGTATTTATGTTTATGTCTAAAGCACTATTATTTGGATTGTTATTATTGATAGCATTGTTATTGTTGTTATTAGAATATTATTAGCTTTTTTTCCCTGTTGCCATAATAATATTTGATAGGCTCAAATCATTTGTGTGTATTTTTTTGAAAATGTTAGAGTTTTAGTGAAAAAATGTGTTGTTTTAGATCATATTAGCATTTTTTATTTCTTCACTCTTTTTACCATTTAAATCAGAATTAAACTGCTAGAATAGAGTCATATTTTACTAATTGAAGGTCTTTTCTATTTTCATCATCATAAGATTCTTTTAAAATTTTGACTGCTTTCCTTTGAGTATGTTTGAATGTTTTGTGTTAAATATGTGATTAGCGTTGAAAGAGTTAGGCTCTATTTCTGAGGTATCAAAATTTTTTACTGCTGGAATGATGCAGTTGTTGTATTTACTATTTTTTATATTTTATCGTCTTATTTCTGGTGAATTTCTTTATTAGAATTAAGGTAGCAATTAAGCTTATTGCTGAACTGAATTTTGTTAAGAGAATTCTTTGCTAAACTATTGATTGAAAGGTAGATTTTACGAAAGAGGAGATAATGATTTTTCTTACTGATATTACTGCTGCTAATATAACTGTAATTGCTATACTTATACCGAGGAGTTACCTACATAGCTATAAGTCCTAAATCTTTTTTTATCTTTCTCTCCAGAATTTAGATTATTTTAGACATTTTAACTTAGATTAGAAAAATTATTGCTTTATCTTGTTTCAACAACAATTCTTGAAGATTTTTTGTCTGAACCGATTGGACGGTTTATTGGTGAAAGAGTTGAACAAGTTCTTTTATTTTGTTAATTTCCGAGATTATTTGTAATTGGATTTGTTAAAGATTAGTCGTTCTTGCTTTGTATAAATTAAGAAGAAGATTTTTATAACTGATCTAAACTGCCAAATGGTTAATGCTACAAGCTACTTTCATTTAAAGAAGCTCTCAGCTATTCTTCAGCATTTATTTTATCTTATTCTGTATAAATCAAGCCAGGATCTAACTTAGCGAAGGTATTATTAAACTTCTACCAATATTTTACTTTATAGGAGTCAATAGTTGTTTTAACTTGTACATTTCTTTGATACATAAGCTTAATATAAAAATTAATTAAATAGTCATTGCATTTTGGTACTACGAATTCAACATCGTAAAGACATTCTTTTATGTTATTGAAGAACATATCTCTTTTCCTTCTTTTGAGTTTTTCAATATTAGGTTTCCCCAAATGCTTTAAGAAATCATTTGCAACTTTCTACTTTTAGCTGTTACTTGGTTGATCTTTTTGCTATTAAGTTTTATTAAAATTTGATGACACCAAATTAGTCACAGAAGACTAATCATGTTCGCCATTTTAACAAACTTAATTTGGATTATTTAACTTATCTCCATTCTAAAAAATTTAAGATTGAGTTTATCTAATTACAACAATTTATGTATCATCTTCATCTTCTACATTGTCCTCATCATCATCTTCTAAATCACTTAAATTCAAGCCCTCTAAATTTTAAGTGGCACTCATTAGATGAGAAATATCTTTGTCTTACACTTAAATATCAATGTCATCTATACTATGCTTGTGAGTGTAACTATTTGAAATTCTGAGAGATCTTCTCTAATTGCTTGATATTAAACTACTCGGCTTTTGATACATTTGTAATTTTGGGGAATAGTCTGATTAGAATGGCTAGGTACTAGTAAATTTGTCTACCGAACTATTTTCTTTATGCTATTAATGCTAATTATCTCTCTAAGGTTATATATTCAATCCACTCGTAGTATGATTCAAATTATTTGAGTTGATTTTTTAACTGCCTTCAAAAGAGTTTTCTTTATTTATCTTAGCACTTTAAAGTAAAGTTAATTCCTTTTATCCATTTTTAATTTTTTTTTTCATGAAAATTGCATCTTCATTGAATTTTTTTTTATTTTAATCTCCTTCTTAGCTCAGTGGGTTTAACTTAACTTGGTTTATATTCACTCTATTTTCAGTTTCATTGTTGAAAGAATCCTGAGTATTTTAAGATGCGGTAGTGGCTGTTAGATTATTTTAATTTTTTTGATCAATTTTAGCGGATTTAAGGTGCTCTTGCGATGACTGCAAATTATTAGTAAATTTAGCTATCTATTAATTATTAACTCTTTTCTTTTTACAGTTTGCCGCATTAGTTTTAACGATTGCCATAATATCCATAAAAACTTTTCGTGAAATCTCAATTAACCACTTAAATAGCATGCAAAGAAATGGAAAATTTTAGTAAAGATTATACTTAGCAATGATCCTAATTTCCTCGACCCTGGTCTAGAGCTGAATGCTATCGAAAAACAAAATATACATTTCTGCTATATCGCTAAACAATCCTCTGTTTTTTGGCTTGTAGTTAAATTAATAATTCAATGAATTCATTACATCGCTACTATGGACTTCAAAAAGCTATCTCTCACATTTAGAGGCCTATCCGAAATTAAAGAGAGCTTCAATAAGTTCATTTTCTTTAATTTAGCGCAGCTTTTCTGCTTTTTTAGCTTGATATACGTCTTAATAATCAAAAATTTATTCACATCTATTTTTAAGCTAATGACTATGCTAGATTCTCTCTAGAATTAGTTCTTTAATCCTATCCATTGCATGAATGAATATAACCTAATAATTTTATAATATTAGCAGATAAAAATCTCTTTTTATCTTCTCAAAAATTTAATAGTGAATAGATTATAAAAAAAAACTTAATTTTAATAAGAGAGCTTCAAACAACAAAATACATGATTTCATTTTTCATTTTAACACACATTTGAGCATGTTAAAAACCAATCATTTACCAATCAAACCACAAAGCTAAAAAAATAAACTCAATCCATTTTTCTATATTTTTATTATAAATTTATATTTTTTTAAAAAAAAAGGCTAACAATAAATCTATTTTTTTGGTAAAATTTAATCTTATAAAAACAGCTTAAAACATGTGAATTAATTAGCTAAAATTGATTGAAAATATTATTAAAGTTCATTATTGAACAGCTAGATTATTGTTTAAATACATTTAAAAAATTTTATAATAAATTTTGTAGTTTTTGATAATTAATTTTGTAAAATGATTCGGATGTTCTTTTTATTATTTATAAATGTTGCTAACACAATAAAAACTAATTTAATTTTTGTTAAATATAAAAATGGATTTTAAAATAAAAATAATATTTTATTAATTGTGATAAAAGAAAGATTGATTAAATTGTAAAGATATTAATGTTTTAAATATAAAAGATACATATTCTGGAAGAAAAGGAAATGGTATATATAAATTTTAATTTAGGGCCATCCTGCTTCTTAATTGATTTTTGAAAGTGCTAAGGTAAATTAAAAAAGAAAGATAAAAATCTTAAGAAAAGGAAAGAAATTTATCAAAGGCAACAAAAAGTTAAAAAATACAAGCATATATCAATCAATATATTAGTAAACTTAAAATTCATTTCGAGAAAAAACATTTATTTATAATCAATATCACCATCTCGTTTTTCATTAGCTAATTAACTAAAGGGTGAAATATCATTTTAAAGGGAAACTTAAAAAGTAATAAATAAAATAAAAGATAGCAACAAAGCACACATAAATTAAAAGCTATGTATTTAAGAAAATGGTCACGTATGGAATGGTGGGATTCCGTCAGATATTTTAAGAAGTATAATTTGCTTGATTATAAGGAAGAGCACAGATTGCTCCATCTCTTCCCTCCTACTTGGTAACAATACTTGCCTACTAAGGCTGACTTGAGAGAAGTTAATTTCAAGGATAAATAGGACAAGTAGTTAGTCAAGGTACTCTTCTAAAAGTATCCTGACTTGCGTTATGATACTTCTGGAAGAATGTATGATAGAGATGGTGGTTAAGATAATTATGCTAATTATGTTGTACGCTTCATTTTGAAGTAGAAGGAGTTTATGAAGAGAGGTATGTCTGCAAATGCTGCATTTATAGAAACTGAAAAAATCTTCTAAGATCGTATGCAAAGAAAGATTGATTAAAATAATTTAACTCGTGGTATTGCCATAAATAACAGAGCTCGTTCTTTCATGAACTTCTATCAATAAATGGCTGAAAGAGAAGCCCGTTGGAAAGTTCAAAGAATGAAACGTGATGTCCAATAATATTTGCAAGAAAGAGAAATTTTTGAAAAGGAAATCAACGACGATGGAGGTATAAATTAATTAGATTGTTTGAATCTTTAAAAAATAAATAAATTGCATTCTACACCTTATTCGTCTCTTCTTTTACATCTACCTCTTATTTAAATTCTTATACTTTTCTACTTAAAACTAAAGATATGGAAGATGATTTCGCTGAAGAAGAAAATATTTACAACAGAGTTCTTCTCAAATTTTAAAATGCAGGAATGCCTGAAATTACTGTAATTAATTTTAATGCTTGGCAATTTTTTAAACATTCAGTATTTGTTTGATGGCTTTGATAAGCACCAATGCATGCATTCATTCATTATTGATGTGTGATATGATGTATCTATTTAAGTAGATAGAGAATGCTTTATCAAAATTCATTCAATACAAATATGTTTGAATGAAAAATTTTAATAGCATGTTAAAATTATCTTTATTTATATAATTTCAATAGAAATAAGATGAAAAGATCAGTTCTTAAAGAGAGTTTATTGAAAGAAGTGAAAACATGTTCAAGGTTTATTATGAAAGAGCTGCTATTTATGATAGACTTTAAGGTTTAACTGATTCCCAAATTCGTTCAGAAATCTAAAACTCACCTGCAAAAATGAAGAAGAGAACAAGAAACCTCGTTAAAAAATTAGAAAGATTGGGTGTTGTTCTCAAGGAAGACGGTGAAGTTGATTTCTCAGCTATCAAAAATAACAACTTAAGAAATAAGCTTGAAAAAGACCCTAACATCAAAGTTGCATTGATGCTCAAAGACTTGGAATTCGAATTCCCCCACAAAGAACATTAAATGGATCAAGCTGTTGATCTCAAATAAAAGCTCTAGGAAGTGTAAGATCTTAGAAGAACTTACGTTAAGGATATTATGGAAATTGCTGGTTAGCCTTTTAAAATGAAAGAACCTATGCCTTCATATGAACAAACTCACGATACTTCAGATGAATAAGCTGAAAGAGCCAGAGAAGCTAAAAAGTTGGGTGAGCAATTGTTAGAAAAGGCCTATACTGACTCTCTCTTAAAACCTATTTTGTAATCTCCTGCTACCTACAAGTTATTTGAAACTTATGATGAACGTATTCTTCGTATTGAAGAAAAGTGGCTCCGTCGTTAAATCAAGAATGCCGAACCCACAGGTAAATTAATAAATAAATATAAATATAAAAAGATATGCTTTACAATTTTATTTGAGAACAATTAATTAACTCTATTTTAAAATTAATAGAAGATGTTTCTGAAAAGGAAGAAAAACTATAAGTTGTTATTGACAAATTGAGAAGAACAAAATACAAAATCGATTAGTTAAGTATGAAGCACGCATAAGATTTAATGTTTGAAGAACACGAAGTTTATGGAAAGGATATCTTAATCGATGAAAAGGTTGGTTATGAAGACTTAAGAGATTATCTGTTCCAACCCAGTGAAGTTCGTAGAAAGACTGAATTAGATGTTATTAACGATAATAAGATTTAAGAAATGATTAAAATTTCAACATTAAAGGAAGACTTAGTTAATCCTTATAATAACGAATATGCATCTAAATTGAATTTGTAAGACACCGTCGAATATTAGAAATCCAAATTAGAAAAAATCAAAACTTTAAGAGCTGAAAGAGAAAGAGAAGAGAAAGATTTAGAAAAATTAGATGCCTTGCAAAGATTTGACTTTGATTAAGAAGAAGGTGATGATTCTAGCATGAGAAATCTTGAAAAAGTTATTGGAGGAGAAAGCAATCTTATAGGTTCTGTTTCTAAAAAGAAAGGTAAAGCTGCAAAGGAAGAAAAATCTGCATCTCTTGCCGAAGAAAGTGAAGAAGGTCCAGTTGATGAAAAGAAGAAAATCTTAGAATTCATCAAGAAAGCTAATGAAAAGAAGGGTAAATCAAACACTAAGTCATCTAAGTGAAAAACCATTACCACAACAAAAGTATTAAGCTAATTTATAAGTATTTTTGATAGTTTGTATTTAAATGTGTAAAATATCTATCGAATTGTCTGTTTTTAATTTACTAATTGTTCGGGAAAATAATTAAATATCTACTACTATTTTCTGTATGTATGTCTACTATTTGTTTTCTAACTATTTATTAAAAATATCAAGTATTTATCTAATTATTTACTTGATTTTATGGCTTTTTGCCTGTTATTTTTTCAGTTCTAAATTAACAAAAAAATTAAATTTTCTTTACGTGTTTTGTTGATATTTTATTTAAAATGAATATTTTTTAGAATATTCAAGCTAATTTATCAAATAGCAAATAACGTTCAAATAATATTTTTTTACAATAAAACTGCATATATAATAATTTAAAAGGAAATTAATTAAAAGCAATCAAGCAAATAGATAATTAACCATCAGGCTATCTATCTATGTATCTATCAATCTTTAAAATTAATAATAAAATTCTTTATGTTTAAAATAGATTTTACTTAAATAATTTTCCAACTAAATTTAAAAAAAGCTTTTTCATGATTTAGTTGGTGTAAAATCAAAATTTGTTTGTTAATTTAAGTGTAGATTTTAAAATTTTTTTAAACTATTTAATTAATCGAATTGTAAGGTATGCTGCGAAACAAGTATGAAAAATTTAGATCGATAAATTATATTTTTTATAAAAAATTTATTCTCAAAAAATTTTGTATTTCTTTTATTTCAAAAAATATTCATAAGAAATTTTTTAAGAAAAGATACTTTAAAGAGTATTTTTTATATTTTATTTTTAATAAGGCAATTAATTAATTGCTTTGATGAAATTTCGTAGTAGAAAAGTTAATTATATGATCATCTCTCTGTTTTCATTAATTTTTAGAACTATCAAATAATTTTTTTTATTTAGAATTTTAAGCGAATAATTGGATTATGGGAAAACAAATCAAATATATCAAAAACTAATTAAAATTTATTTTGTTTCAATTTAAAAGAAATGTTTTTATTTCATTTCAATAATTTTAGTGTGAATTTGTTTAGAAGAATCAACATAATGCGGAATCAAAAGGTAATTAGCAAGTTTTTAAAAAATAGTATGTTAAAGATTTCGCTTCTGCTTTGACAGAAAATTTAATTCAATCAATATTAATTTAAACTACAAAATTTTGAAAATCCCGAACAATCATTATTTATAAGTGTACTCTTAATAGAACAAAAAACCCCGGAATGATATTATGACTTAGTTAAGTTAATAAAAAAATTATATTTTTGTTTTAAATATTGATCTACTTACTAATGCTCTTCAAAAATGAACAGCATTTACTTCCCCACTCAAAAGTGATACTAGAGAAAAATACATTTTAAAATAATTCATGTTACAAAAAAAGTGTACTTTTATTATTTACTAACTTGAAATATTTTAGAAAGTTAAAATTATGAAAATTTTTATCAAATATTTGCTTTATCAGTAAAAAAATAAGAGCAATCGATTTTAAAGTTTAATTTTGCTAAATTGAGTTCTTCTCTTTCCAATCAAATATTTTACAAGCGAAATGATAAATATGAATGAATGTTGATTATTTTTTTAAGTCCATGGATATTATGATTTTATTGTTTTCGCATTGGTAAAATTGTTTTGTAAGATAAATAATTTAAAAGAAGTAAACCTTGTAAACTTTATTTAGTGAGAAAATTGTATTATTTTTTCCTCCTATAGTATTTATTTAATTTACTTAAGATCAAAAATAAATATTTATCTGCCATTAGATTTGCAAGATAAATTAGTAAAGAAAACAAATTAATTAAAATAAGTATTTAAAAACCACATAAAAAGAGTAATTTTATAAAGTTTTTCCATATTAGCTTTAATTAGTAATAGAAAGACTTTTAGGTTGAAAATATTGTTTTTACAAATAATTAATTGAAAATTAGTTTGAAAGGAATGCTAAATTTGCTCTATTGGAAAAATTATGATGTTATTAGATTATATCTTTGTAGATAGCAAAATTAGAAAGATAAACAGCTGTGCTGAATTTTACAAATTTTCAAACAATGATTGACAATATAATAAGCCTAAAGGCAAGGAAAAATTCTTTTGAAAATTAACTTTTGAAATAAACTAAAAAATTTAATTGATTAATTAGTAATTGCATTTATTTTATAATCAATGCATGAGTCAACATAAAATTAAACTAATAAATTGTCTTTTATTTTTCATGGTAATTAAACTTAAGAGAAATGAGTTAATGATAAGAATTTTAAGTAATTCTAAGTTAGTAGAATACTTAGTACCGAATCAACAACAATTAACTCTTTATACTATACCTATGTCTAAACCAATTTAATTTCATATACATAACTGATGAAACAAATATAAATGTTTATTTTATCAATTAAATAATAATAGCTGAATATTAAAAATTTGTGAACAAACAAATTAATAAAATCAGTCAAAATGAAAAGGTAAAAAGCTTTAAATAGAATTAACACTTTTTTGAAAACAAAAACTCCAACAATTACATTTATAACCAATACTTAACAATATTTTTAAAAATAGAGCTTCTAAGTAAAAAAAAGGGAAAAGAAGTTCTTCCAAGAATGACAGATGCAATTATAAGATGATTGATGATATTGATTAAGATGAAATACAATAGATATAATAGTATAATCACTACATGTCTCTATTTAAAAAAACATCATATGTCAAGATTGAAGAGGATAATGAAGAATGCGAAGAGATAAATATTGAACCAGAGCCTGAGCATAACACATAGAGCAATAAAAACGAAAATAATGGTATTAAATAATAAAATATCAATCACTTCATATATATTATAATAAACTGATATTTATTAATAAATAGATGGCGTAATTTAAGAAGAAAATGAAAAACTATAGGTAGATATTAAGCTCTTTTTAGAAAAATCCAAGTAAAATATATATAAAAACATTGTTAATGCTTTTTACAGGCATATACATACACTTAAAGATACTATGCTATAAAAAATATATGAAGCCCTAACTCAAGACAAGTGGTAGTTTTCTTATATAGCTTTGAGAGTTTATTAAAATTTGAAAGGATGTGGTAGGTTCAGTCTAAAGATAAAGAACCTGCTAACCAGTCCTAATTTAAAGAATATTTTCTTGTTTTTCCTGCAAAATGCAGAAGATTTTTGGATTAAAGATTCTAAAATAAAAGAGAAGGATCAACTTTTAAAATCTATATCATTAATTATTACTGCTTACGAAAATGATTGTGATTTCTTACTGAGCCATATTTGCTACTATAAAAAATAAAAAAAGTTGTCTTGCGACTGATTTTACTTACAACCAATGGATACAAACATAACAACTAACAAGCTAACAAACAAACTATACATATGTAAAAAGTTTTATATTTATAAATTATAATTTTAAATTATACCGTTGTACTACTTGATATTATATATAATATATTTTGCTTTTTAAAAAAGCAAGTGGCGTTAAAAATACAATTAAATAAAGTTCAATTAAAATTTTATAAAAAACCCTTGTTTAAATATATATGCTCTTTTTTTTTCATTCAAATATGATGATGCCACATAACCAGCCTACAATTTATGTGATAAAATTAGAAAGTTAGTCAATTATATTTTCATAGTGAGAAAAAAATTTATAATTTTGTTGTTGTTATTATTCTTACTGATCGAAAGATCAAGAAAAAAAAAATTTTTTTAATTGATAATCTACTAATGAAAATTATGAAGAATTACCCTACGAAAATTTAAAAATAATGGTACTCATATCAATATGATAGTACTATTTTTTAGAGGAAAGATATTTTTTAGTATATTAGTTCATTAAATGGGTATAATATTATTAAATAAGCAAATTTTTACATTTTTTAACTATGATTTTGAGGCTTTATTATCAAAGTATTTATAATCATGCCAGTGCTGCTATTGCGCTGGTAAGATTTGTATTTCTATCTTCTATTTGCTTTTTTATCTCAAAATTTAGAAAATTTTCATTTTAAATTAAACACATTCATAAGTATTTTTAATTGTTTTTGTTTTTGAGGTGTCTTCATATTTGTTTAATTTTTAGTTTATATTAATATCTGACTATTACAAATTTATATTAATTCTTAGTTTTTTAGTAAAAAAGATCAAATTTAAATTATTTTAGTCAATAATTTTTTACTGCTTAATAATCTAATTAAATTTGAACAAAAATAAAACTAAATTCTATTTTTTATGCTCATCAATTTTAAAATATTTTTTTAAATAATGTTTTTTAACAAAATTGAGATATTCTTTCTATCTTTTGGCTTTGTGTTTTTTAACATAAACTTAACATGAAAATTTAACAAATTATCGAAAAAAATCAAAATAAAAAATATACTTTGAAGTCTGAATTAGAGTTTTTTTAAATTTTAAACAAATATACAATATATAACAAGCATTAAAATATATTTAAGACAAATTCAATATACTAGTTTCTTATTTATATTGGATATAAAAGAAATCGACTGATGCAATCTAAACTAAAACTTAAAAACTTCATAATATAAGAAATTTATTTGCTTGGTCCTTGAAGAGACTTAAGAGTTATTATTTTCTTTGTTCTCTTTGTTAGCATTTTCATCACTATTTGTTTCCTTCAAATCGAGCAGGTCAACTTCCTTCGATTTATTAGATTTCGTTTATTATAGGTTATGTATCATTTGTTTCATTTAAGTTATCTAATTTTTCATTACTGTTGATGCTTTGTACACATTTCCAACAGCAGTAGGAAGAGATTTTTATAACTCATAAGGTATTTATTTGTTTTTCACTAACTTTTCAAAGGTAGCATACTCCGCTTTAAGCTCGTCTTATTACTTTTCAAAACAAAAGTTTATTCTGCGGTCTAAAAGAGTGGTTTCGTATGTCATACTCTCCTAGATATGCTTGTTATAAACCTCAGAGCTGTTGAAAAAAGTGTCAATTAGCTAAAATTCTTAGTTATTATAGAATCTTTTAAACAACCTAGAATGCCAAAGCAAATTCTTTTTCGATATATTTGATGAAGAATTCATCAGCTGCAATGCTTTTAAGCCAGTACCCCATAAGTCAAATTATCTCTCCGTCCTAAATGTCAAATGTAATTCTTTGTCATCTAAAAAGCTACTAAAAATACTCTCTTCATTCTTGTAGACAATAGCCAAAGAGGTATCAGAGAACCTATTTTTGAATTAATTCCTAATCACATCATTATGAATGCCAAATTTAATTGTAACAATTGAGCTGAAAGGAATTTTTTTCAGAATTTATTTTCTTGAATAATATTGGATTTGGTTTAAGCTCTAGTCTATTCTCATGTAAATGAATTTAATATTGCCATTCTAATGGGAGCACTTGTAGAAGAATTCTCCCAAATCCATCTACTTAAGCGCAGCTTGCACTTCAAGATGGATACCAATTTTGAATGGCTCTTCATATTTACGCAAAAAACTCTCGTCAACGTTACAAATATTACTACAAATATTTTAGATTTCGTTTTGGTCTCTCATAAGGCGATAAATGCCATTCTGATATATATATTCCAAATCCTCTATTGATCTATAGTAATTTACCTAGTCAGTGTTACTCTCTTTGATTATGAAGGGTCTTCCA
The DNA here is from genome assembly GCA_000231845.2 of Tetrahymena malaccensis 436. NCBI lineage: Eukaryota > Ciliophora > Oligohymenophorea > Hymenostomatida > Tetrahymenidae > Tetrahymena > Tetrahymena malaccensis. The sequence continues at coordinate 4,561 of JH720184.1, read as the reverse complement.
TTAGATATACTTAGACAAGCCGAATTAAGCCCTTCTGATATCTCCTCAATAGAATCAAACTAAAAAAAATTTGAAAAACTCCATTAATTATTAAAATTTTATCAAGAAATAAATAAGAGTGAAAGTAGATTTTAAGTAACTATGAATTTACACTTAAAGAGTATTATTTCTCATCAAATGATATAAGGTTTATGATTATAGGGAACTGTGGCTTCTCTTGGAGGATAGTTGAAATATTAGTACCTTTATTTAGATAAATCTTTTTAACTTCGTATTCAGTTGGCAGCTCTAGTAAATCAATCATTTCTTTCTTTAATTCCTTAATTTTTTTAAATATTTTTGATATTTTCAACAGAAAAAATATTAGATTATTTAAATTTTTGATAATTATGTTCCTGATGAGAAAAATTTAGAAAACTTTTAAATTTCCCGTAAATCCATTTAAATAAAAATACATTTCAAATTTATTATTATTGATCACGATTTAAAAGTTTCAAATAGAGAGAAAGGGCAAACTATTAAAATTAATCTAGAATCTTGAAATCAAGCAAGCAATCTATCAAACAAAAAAACAATCAAGAATAATTTAAATTTCCCTAAAAAATTTTTAATAATAAAACAGCAAAATAATTAATATAAATTTGTAAAAATTAAATAATAATAAATTTATTGATTTATTCATTCATTTAAAAGTTAGATTTTAATATCTTTATTCCTTTAAATCAATTTAAATATTATTTCTATTTTTTAAATATAAAAATAATATTAATTATTCACAATATTAAATTAGTTTTTCAAATGTAATACAAATTTTTTATCTATTGACTAAATTGTGCTAGTAAATTTAAATTTTAGTTAATTAAAAATTTAACTTATCTGTTTATTTTATATCTAATTTATAAATAATTTTATTTTATTTTCTAATATCAGTAACAATGAATGAAAGATTAAATATTTTAATTTAATTAATTGATAAAAATAACTCAAATTAAAAAAATCAAAAACTTTATAGATTGATTACTCAATTTAATCAAATAATATTTTTTGTAAGCAAATATAAAATTTTATTTTAGCTTCAATAAAAAATACTTATTAAAATAAATAAATAAAATTCTATAGTTTTAGTTAGATAAAAAAGAAAGAAACAAAATTTTTTAACAAAAAAATTTATATTGATATTTGCAAAAATATTTGTAAAATATTAAAAATAAAGCTTTTAAATTTAATTTTAATTTGATCAAATTATTTTTTATTTTAAAATGCTAAATACTAAATTAATATAAAAAAATTTAAAGTAAATGCTTTTACTTAATCAAGACAAATAATAGTAGAAATTTTAAATATTAAAAGTAAAAAATTACTTTTTAAATTTTACTTTAGCTAAATAAAATCATTCTCATTATTTTTTATTTCTTTTAATTAAACAAAAGACTTTATATTTTTATTTAAAAATTGTAATAAGGATTGCAGTTTATTTGAAAATAGCAAAATATTTATTTTATAACTTTAAACGATACAAATAATATAAATTTCAAAAAGATGTTAATTGCCGAATAATTTATTCAAATATATCGAAACAAGCTGAAACAAGAATTGAGACTTGTAATTACTAAATAAATGCTTTTAAATCATATCATTACAAAAAAGCATAATTTTCTTCTATTTTTATTTAATTTTATAAAATAAATTAGTAAAAATGACAGAAATGCAAACATAAATTGAAATTAAAGAGTTAATTAAAAGAGATTGATGAATGTTTTTCTGTCTAATTTTTATGATTTATTTAAAGTTTTTAAACCTTGATTTATTAATTGAACTTTAAAAATGAATTAGTGGTGGATTAGTATGATATATAAAATGTATTTACAATATATTAGTTATTAGATTGATTAAAAATGTCAGCTTTGAGAGTGTATATATTGCATTAATTAAATCTTATTTTGAGTAGCAGATTACTTAGGTCTTCCTAAATCGCTTCTAGCTCCTGGTTTTATTTTAATTTCAATAAATATTGCACCTTATTATTGTTATTACTGATCCGATATTTATTAAATAATATCTTCTATTTGAGATTGAGTTTCTACCTTAAATGCCTTAGAATAGCCGCATCCTAATGCAATTTTAGGGAAATTTATTTCATCTGCACAAGTTGGTTATTACCCAACTGAATCATGACATTCATTATTAAATAAGAAATGGACTAAATTACTGGGTTTTAATTAACCAACAATACTCATACAACCCAAATGCATGAGAGCAGCTCCATCTCCATCAAAGCAATACACTCTTTTTTCCTTTTAATTTAATGCTATACCTAGAGCTATACTACTTGCATACCCCATAGATCCTACTGTTAAAAAGTCCATATTTGTCTTATGTCCTAATTTTTCTCTTAATTCACACAATTCTCTACTAAGGAACCCAGTTGTACCTTTTATTAAAAGAAATTATATTATTATTTCATATATCTGTTAAACCAAAATTCTATTTTAAACTCAAATTGAATTTTGGTGTTTCTTCAAATTTAATCTAATTTAATTATCTATTTACCCACAAAAATTCCTTCTTAAAGATTTGTAAGTAGGATTTCTAGCGCTTCTTCTCTATTCAATTAGTAAGAATTAGTTTTTACATTTAGCAAATTGTACTTGCTGAAATAGTCTTTTCCAACTATAAGAAAAACGGGAGAATTTTCATCAAGAGCAATTTAATGAGCCTTCTTTAGTTCTTCTTAATAATTATCTCTGCTCAAAATAAAATATTTGCATTTTGTTGATTTAATCATATCTTCCATGCATTCTCCCATTACCATATGTTGTGGTTCATCTTTAACTCCAGGCTCACCTCTCCATCCAACAAGGATTAGCATAGGAAAACCATAAACCTTTTATTAAAATAAAATAGTTAGAATTTATCTTATTTATGTTTAATTAGATTGTATTTATTTGTCAATTAGTAAATAAGTACCTTTGAATGAGCTAATGACATTAAAGGATTAATTATATTGCCAATTCCAGAATTTTAGAGATAAATCATAGGAACTTTTTAAGTAGCTAAGTGATATCCTGAAGCAATGGCTACAGATTATCCTTCATTGACAGTTATTATGTGATTTTATCCCTATACATTGTCGGTTACATATGCACAAAACTCTTTAAGCAAAGAATCAGGAACTCCAAAGTAAGATTCAACTCCGAGTTCTGTCAAAGTGTCATAAAAATCCTTAGGGTTAACCTTTCTTTTGTTTTCCATTTTTTTAAAGTTTTATAAGACTAGTTTGATTTTTATTTTTTAATATTATATGTTAAGATAGGATTAGTTGGTTTCATGAATTTATGGTAGATGTAAAAAGGTAATTACGAAATAAATGATTTATATTACGGATTAAATATATGTAGTCGATTGTATCTAAATTAGCGCAAATATTAGCTTTCTATTTGATTTATTTTGCATCAATCGTCAAAAGCAATTACGCACTAACCAAATTATCAAAAGAAGTAGAATTTTAAATTGTAACAATAAAAAAATAATTATGGACATTTACTATCAAATCTGGGTTTATATTAGCTAAATTCCATAACTATACATGATATTTAATAATTTATTGAATTAAAAAAAGCAAATATTACCCTTAAACTATGATTATATTTTTAGCCTAAACAGGAACTATCATATCTCATTAAGTTTTTTTCGTTAGTAAGTAAATATAAATGTTACAAACTAATTACTTCTAACACAAAAAAAGTTAAAATTTTTTTATTTTTTTAAATTTACATTTTTTATAAAAATAGAAATCTATCAAGTTAAAATTTACTACTTATAAATAACAAAAAATATTTAATAAAATATATTTAAAATTAGTGAATCATCTAATAACTTAATATTTAAAGTGGGCAGATTTAACAATAAATCAGTCTAATATTAGTTTTAAAATCTTAATAAAACGAATTAAAAAAATAAAAAATTCCGTTTTAATAACTTATTTTAACTTCTTTGATAGAATAACTCATTAATTAAAAAAGCAAATAGTTCTTTTTAATTCATTTTGAAAAAGACTTAGATCAGCTAATTTATTTTTAGTTAAAATTATTATCAAAAATCTGTTCTTTTAAAATAAAATTAGCCAACATAAAAGATTTACAAAGGAAGTAAGTTATTGAGATTATTAATAATAAATTTATTAAATAGTTTAATTTTATCTAAATGTATTGAATAATTATTATAATTAATTAAAATTATCTTTATATTATTGTTTTATGTTGAAATATTTTAGATTATCAGAAAAAATATATTTAATTTGTATTATATTTTACAATAAGGACTTATAAGATAAACATTCAATAACAATAAAATAAAAACATTTCTTTTTATATGATTTATAAGATATTTTTAATGTATGCATTAGTTATTTATAAATTTTGTTTCCATATTTAATGTTATTGTTGCACTAATACTGCAATCTAAGAATTTTTTGTTTTGTTATTTAACTAAATTTTATTGAATTTTTAAAATATTTTAGATTATTTGAAAAAATATTTTTATTTTATTTTTAACTTATTGG